>MCJB01042170.1:0-45309 GCA_002018475.1 Nicotiana obtusifolia
GATGAATACCATATGCAAGTCCTTCTTTCTCTCCCTATACTATTCCATTAATCTCCTAACAAGGTGGATGGCTTCTGTAGTCGAATGCCCCTGCATAAACCCAAACTGGTTCTCGAAATAGACACCCTCTTCCTCACCCTTAGCTCTACCACTCTCTCCTAGACTTTCATAGTATGGCTAAGCAGCTTGATACCCCGATAGTTATTGCAATTTTGGATATCACCCTTGTTCTTGTATACAGGAACCATCGTGCTCCACCTCCACTCTCCGGGCATCTTCTTCGTTCTAAAAATGACATTAAATAACCTAGTGAGCCACTCCAAACCTGCCTTGCCCGCACTCTTCGAAAACTCCACCGGGATTTCATCCGGCCAGGTCGCTTTGCCCCTACTCATCTTACGCATAGCCCCCTCAACTTCATCAACTCTAATCCGCCTACAATACCCAAAGTCACAATGACTCCCTGAGAGTTCCAAATCACCCAGATGCTCTTGTCCCCCTCCTCATTTAAGAGACTATGGAAGTAGGTTTGCCATCTCCGACGGATAAGCCCTTCATCTAACAAAACTCTACCTTCTTCGTCCTTGATGCACTTCACTTGGTCCAAGTCACGCGCCTTTCTTTCTCGAGCCTTGGCTAACCTGAACAACCTCTTATCCCCACCTCGGCACTCGAGTTCCTCATACAAACGACTAAAAGCTGCAGTCTTGGCCGCAGTAACTGCTAGCTTTACAAAATTATAGTTTTGTATATATAGTTCAATATATACAAAATTAAATATATAGATACAAATCTTCACATGCTATGGAATGCTGAAGGAAGATGAGGTTATAAATGAAACTTCTGGCGACATACAGCATATAGAAAATTAATATTACCTCTGCAGTTTACCTTAAAAGTTTCAATCAAAGCATGCCACTCAAGTGTAACTTAATGTTCAAGAAATAACAGTGAAATATAAAGAAAAAGATAGATGTGGACAAGAATAGACAGAGAACATCTACAGAATGCCAGTTCATATCATAATTAAGAAGAAGCAATAATCACAAGTACTAAGAAAAAAAACATTAGAACAGCTTAAAGAGACCAAATCAAAGTGACGATACATAGGCCAACACGATAGCGATAGATTATAGCAGAATGATAAAGCTTTTCCTCAAATGATGGTAATTATATAACAGTAAGGAGGCAAATGGAGGGAAAAGGAGCTTACTTGATCGGTATCTTGTAATGGGAATTTCTCGTAATTCACGTTTAATGCACAAATATTCACCTAACAATGCCATCACCGCAAGCCCAGTAATATTCACAATCCACCATGTTATTGAGGAAGGCCAACCACCATAGACAATGCATATAAAAAGATGGACGATATAGAGTGTTGCAGAAAAATCTAGGCACTTCTTTGCCCTCTCAATCAAATAAAGTAAAATGCCAGCTCTGTTAAGGGCAACAAGACAAAATGGAAATTTAATTACGCCGGTTAGTCAAATTCTCGAGAAATAATATTTTCCCACATGAGAATACCATGCATCAAGGAAAACCACACAAGGTTCAAACAAGTAGACAACTTTGGAGCATATACCTTATCCCAGGAAGGGGAAAAAAGAGTTACAACAATGGAGGAACAAAGCTAAAATATATAACTCATTCTTAACTCATCTTTTTGCTTATTTGGTATTGCATTTGCATTTTGATTTCTTTTCTTCCACAGGATAAGGTCCCTCTTCCTTGTTCCACCAATTTATATTGGACAAATAGAACTGTAGAAGATGTAACAACAAAGAGTACCAGCAGTAATAATACAAAGCCAAAGTTTATTGTAGCCTCCCCAGCAAAAAGAATGAAACTCCAAAACAAAGAAGAGGCTGAAAGGATCAGCCTTCTAAAGTACAGGTAACATGTCTTTGAATTCCAACACCTGAAACCCCAATTACTCAAAGATATAACCTTTATCTCACCAATCCCAAGCGGAATATTTTCACATAAAATGGGTAAGAGTTCTAGGGTTTTAAGGCAGAGACAGACTTGTGATATGGGAATTAGTAGGCTTTCAATCACTAATGAAGGCATAACCAAAGATGAAAATATCAACAACAATACTTCTAAAGTTATACTCTTCACTAAGTTAATATAACTGAATTGAATAACAGTCCTATACATAATTAAATCAACAAAAAAAGGGAATAAACGAACATGAAAGCTTATGAAGGAGTGGGAAATAATTTTTTACAGAAGAGGATCAGTCTTTTGTTATTAGTTAATTTCTTGGTGCACCATGAAGTTGACTCGGTGCTATTTGTAGAGAACTATATCTTTGTCCAGACTCCCTATTTTTGCATATCGTTTGTACTTTGCAATTTTACTTGAACAGTATAGAAAGAATTTCTCACCACTAACAACAATAATTATGCCTCAATCTAAGCTATTTGGGGTCGGCGGCATGAATCCTCAATATCATAAATGCTCTATTTGGGTCCATAATATTTCAACATTCCATACTTAGGGATAATCTAATACTCCCTCTGTCACAATTTATGTAACTCTTTTTCCTTTTTAGTCAGTCCCAAAAAGATGACTCATTTTTATATTAGTAACAATTTAACTTTAAACTTCCTATCCTCGATGTAATGATTTATAGCCAAAACAATTTATACGGCTTGTTTTAGACTACAAGTTTTAAAAGTCTTTCTTCCTTAAACACCCTTCTCAGTCAAACACCAGCACATAAATTGGGACAGAGGGAGTACTAGAGTTCTCTATAAACTCTAGTAGTTATATCTCTAAGAGTCTTCTAGTTGGTATTAACTATACAGATTTTCAACTTCCATTTTTTTTTACAGGTTTTCAACTTCCCATTGTTTTCTATCTTTTGGTATATCTGCCTCGATGAAATTTTTCTCACCACATTAATAAAATTAGTACCTTAACAGAAAAGGGAGTAGACGAACACAATTTAAAAAGATTTTTAACAAATAACACAATTTATCAATATGACTAGGTAAAATGTCACAAAACTATAAACCACAAAGCTGCTGACAACGGATTGCAACAGATTATATGCGAAGACAGAAAAGAAAAAAAATGAAATCTCACCCTGCAAGTGAACTGGGAAGAAAGGAAGCAATGACGCACCATCCGGTTACAGTTGAAGCAGTTACAGCGGCGTAATCAAAGAAATAGACAAGACTCATTCGAGAAACGCGAGTCCCAACAAGAATTGCCAAGAATATCCCTAGTGTCAAATAGTATAGGCATTGAAGACACACAATTTGGGCAACAATTAGCCATGGATCCCACACCACCGCACCATAGAACATGAGTGTTGATGAATTCTTCCCCACAAAAACACAACCCACAACTTTCACAAAGTACTCTTTGATCTGAATCGAAATTCAACCTCAAAAACACACCAAAAGTACAATCTTTGATAATCTGTTGCTGAGTTCTTCCTCACAAACAAACAACCAACTCTTCAATTCCCTCAAAACCCACAAAAGTACCCTTTGATCTGAACCAAAATTCAACTTCAAAATACACCAAAGCTCAAATTTTTTATGACTGGTGCTGAGTTCCTCCACACAAACAAACATAAACCCACCAAAGTACTCACTGATCTGAATCAAAATTCAACCTCAAAACACACCAAAATACAATCTTTGATTGCTCTTGTTGAGTTCATCCACACAAACAAACCACAAATTTCCCCAATTCCCTTAAAACCTACCAAAATACTTATTAATCTGAATCAAATTCAACCTCAAAAATACACAAAAATACAATCTTTGATGACTGCTGCTGAGTTCTTCCACATAAACAAACAACAAATTTCCCCAATTCCCTCAAAACGTCTTACTAATCTGAATCAAATTCAACCTCAAAACACACACAAAAAAAGTATAAACTTTGATGACTCTTGCTGAGTTCTAATCTCACAAACAAACACTCAACACTTTGGTCTGAATCAAAATTGAACCAAAAACAAATACACCAAAAGTAACAATCTCTGGTCTGAATCAAAATTCAAAGCTAACCGTGAAGCATGAATTGCAATAAAGCATATGTTATTACGTGAATAGGGAAAGGAGATACGAAACCTTAATTTCGCCCGTAAGAAGAAAAAGCGTCAAACTATAGGTTAAAATCTGAGCATCTCAGCCACGTGAGAAGAGTATTCGACTGAGATTCAGTTTTTGAAAATCAAAAGCTGAACTTTTCTATTCACCAAATAAACTTATATTCAACGAATAATAAGTTGGTGGTGAACAAAAAAAAAAACTAACAATAATTTGGTCACTGACTATAAGGGAGGATTATAAGTAGGGATAAGACTCGACACAAATGACGGTTTTATTGTTATTGTGGAACAATAAAACTTATACTTAAAAGAGTGTTTTCTTAATTAAATCAATGCAAGACATTTATCTAATCTAGTCTAAATATAGATACACATGAATTTAGTCAAATGTCACATCAAAAATGGAGGGAAGAGTAAAGTGTTATATACTGTATGATAAAGCACAAATTCACATCCAGCGCTATAAAATGAAAACAGAACATGTCATTAAGATATTCCTGACCGACTTGTATATCCTTCAAAATATTAATTGTTTCATCAAAAAGTGGAAACAAATGTAATGTTAAAACCTCTTCATATAATGATTTTGCATGGATCTGAATTCTAAAATCACAAGTTTCACGTTTAGTGTAAGAGTTTATGGACTTGCACATATATTTTATATTAAAAATAATTATATGTTGGTTGCTACCGTTAAGAGGTTGATCTAAATTAAAAGTGATCTGCTAAGATTTAAAGTTAAATGAGTCTATAAAACACCTCCTAAAATATGAGATCTTATGTGTCTAATGATTGGCTAAATTAGAACTACATAAATATGTGTAACTATAAATGAGTTACGGTTCACAAGTTAGACGTAGGGTTCTTTCCTAATATCTCATCGCTAAAAAAGGGAGAGCCGCCATCTGTGCAATTCCTACGTCTTGATTTGAAAGACTACTGACTGCTAGATTGAAGAATTCAGTCGTTTTCGTGTATTCAGGTATGCTTCCGCATCTAAATTTATTTTTTGATGATGTGATATTGATAAATTTTAGGTAAAAGATGATGGTGTTCAAGTATTTTTGGTTTGAGATGTTTGTTTAAAGTTTAAAGTATTAGTTC
Source organism: Nicotiana obtusifolia (assembly GCA_002018475.1). NCBI lineage: Eukaryota > Viridiplantae > Streptophyta > Magnoliopsida > Solanales > Solanaceae > Nicotiana > Nicotiana obtusifolia. The sequence goes on from MCJB01042170.1 coordinate 5,183, forward strand.
GTAAGGAATAGGAAAAGCGGCTGATTAAGCCGTCGCTTTGCGGCATAAGGTTTGGATTTGTATTTACTTTAAAGTTTCTACTTTGCTTGAAGTAAATCATTAAGATTTGGTGTGTTAAAATAAATAAGGTCATACGAAATCGGGATTGGCAGAGGAAGCTCTTCTGCAACGTGAATATCTTAGCAATTGATTGAGAGGTTTTACCTCCATTCAATCATGTGACCAGAAGGACATAAGGTGTGTGTATTTTGTTTCTTCATTAATTTTGGATACAGTACTCGAGTAGTATAAATTTCAATGTTTTAAAGTTTCTGACGTCGTTTTTTTGCGGCAAGTACGGTTAGTGGCTTACTGCCACAAAACTACTGGTGTCTAATTCTTTCTTGGAGTAATCAAAAGGAAAATATTTCTCATTTAATGGTAAAGAAAACCTGCAGTCCTGCTCTTGCGGCGTAAAGTTTTAATAGTCTAGGAGGTTATGGCATGTTTGGCCAAACTTTTGTCAAGTTAAAAGTATTTTTTTTTCTTTTAAAAAAAAATATTTTTTTTTTTAATTTGAGATATTTGGCCAAGTTTTTTTAGGGAAAAAAAAATACTTTTGGCAAGAAGCAGAAGTATTTTTGAAAAAGTAGAAAAAAATAGCTTCTCTCCAAAACCAGAAGCAGAAGCAATTTTGACTTTTCTTCCTATCAAAAATACCCTTACAAAATATTATATATACCAAAATAACCTTATTTAGTTTAAACTATTAAGTAATATAAAATGTATACTTTTTGGGTTACTAATCTACAGGTAGGGGTACTGCCAAACCCCCCTCCACCGCAAGGAAGCTTTTGAGGAAAAAAAAAAGTAACATAAAATAACTTTTGGGATGAACTTTCATATTTATTGATTGATTTTTTTATATATTAATTTTATGATACGCACGTTGCGCGTGTATATTATCTCAAGTGGTAAAAGACTTTTCAAAAAAAATAATAAATATTATATTAAAATATTGTGCTTAAGATATAAAATAATAGTATATGTTCCTAAAACTAATAAATATTGATCCTATATACATCACTCAATAAAAGAAGAAACTGCCACAATAAAAGTTCTCAATCATTAATCATTACCTTCTTATCCATATTTTAATTTTATTTTATACTAAATAGATATGAAGTAGTGCTTGAGACGTATCCTATCATTCGTTAAAATTTATACAAAAAAAATATCTTTCTCTTTTATCTTTGTAATTTTTTAAAATTCATTAGGTAGTGAAATATTTTTTGTCACGACTTAAAATTCACTAGTTGATTGTGATGGTATCTAACACCGTCGTTAAGCAAGCCAACAGTGATTAATCAATCTAATTACTCATTCTAGTACCTTAAAATCAAAATATTTTTTTAATTATCGAAATAGTGTGAAATAGAATTTATACGAACTACAATAGTGAATAACCTGTAGGAACCCCCAAAATCCGGTGTCACAAGTGCATGAGCATCAACTAGAAAATATAATAAAATACAACATATGTCTGGAATACAAGTTAGACAGGAAGAAAATATAATTAACTCTGATGGAGACTCTGCAAGCTGCGGATGGTAACATAATGCATCATGGTAAAGTCCCCGCAATAGTCGCGCCTCTGCGCCCAAAAGACCACCAAACATATATGTACCTGCACAAAAAGTACAACAAGTGTAGTATGAGTACGTAAATCAACTCATACCCAGTAAGTATCTAGCCTAACCCCAGAGAAGTAGTGACGAGGGTCGACATCAACACTATCTAGTGGCCCAATAAGACAGATACAGTAGAAGTAAACATATGTGAATCAGAGAAAATAAACGAAGTAACATGAGTAATACGTGGTATAATCCTCTTTTCAGTAATAACTCAAACTCTCAACTAGCAGCTACCTCCTCAATCGGAGTGTGTGTGTGTGTGTGTGTGTGTGTCTGTGTGTGTGTATATAATGGACCTTACCAGATAGGTCGTCACAGTCTAATCAGGTAAAGCTCACAGATACGCAGGCTTCTTGCCAATTATTACGCACGACTTCATGAGAGTATTTTATAGAAATGCCGAGGCGTACGGCCCGATCCATCATAACATTTCCAAATCATAGATACATCTATTTTTATTGTCGAGGCGAACTGGCCACTCCCATGAGAGTGTGGTACATAAATCCTGCCAAGGCGTACGGCCCGATCCATCATTGTGTGCTCACTGCCCAGGGTTGAATGGCACGAACCATAGATGTATTTATCCTGCCGAGGCGAACGCCCCGATCCCATTAGAATAAGAAGTTTTGGCGGGTCCTCGACCCCACTCACGAATAGTCATGTGAGTTATAGATTTTTAAGAGAACATTTCGATGAGAATGCATAACGCGGGAGAATTTCGTAAGGAGAGTATAATTAAATTCGCGGCTTATCATGAAGTGTGTCAAATCTGTACCATAGCAAGTCTATCACTCTACACAAGTCTAGTCTCAAGCCGCAACATAATATGAAGGAATTTAATAGGCAAGAGATAACTCACATAGTACAGTTATAGCATGGCGGAAACCTAAGCTACCCATACATAAAATGAATCTAGCTACGCACGGACTCTCATCACCTGGTGCACACGTAGCCCCTACAACAAGTAACACATAACAAATATATCATCTAGGGGTAGTTTCTCCAGCACAGAGTTAGACAGGAGACTTACCTTGTTTCGAAGTTCCATAACCGGCTCCAAAGCCTCTCTAACACCTCAAACCGATGCCCGTCGATCCTAAACTATTCAAACAAACGTGCAAACCAATCAAAATATACTCTAATACCCATAATTGATCAATTTATATTATTTCCTAACTCCGCTCGAAAAGTTTATAAAATCAACCCTCGGAGCCATGTGCCCGGATTCCGAAATTTTCGAAGATAAACTTAACCAATAATACCACAAACTCAAATATATGATTTATTCCAAATTCCATATCCAATTTCGTGGTAAAAATTCAAAATTTTTAGGTTTCTTTCAAAATCTCAAAATTTCTATCAATTTTCATGCTCGAATCCATATAAAAATCATGTATATAACTCACAATGAAATCACTTACCTCATTATAGTTGATGAAGATGGGACTCCAAAAGTGCTCCAAAGTCGGCTCTCATGGACGAAATGAGATGACAATGGGCCAAATCCGTTTTTATAAAACTTCACTGCCCAGACGACTTTTCGCATCTGCGGTCAATTGACCGCTTCTGCGGAAGCTTCCTTGCTTCTGCGGAAGACCACTGCCAGCAGACCATCACACCTACAGATATTCTTCCGCTCCTGTGCAACTGTAGGTGCGACATACCCTAGCGCATATGCGCAATTTCCGCACCTGCGACCCTGACATCGCTTTCTGCGCACTCGCAGACACGTTCCCCAACTCCGCTTCTGCGACCTCACGTCCAGGCTGCCCAGGCCGCTTTTGCGGAACTCACCTCGCTTCTGCGACTAAACATCCTCAGAAGCGGTTACACCAACTGTTGCCCAGCTTCAGCATCTCTTACGTCCAAAATAAATCCGTTAACCATCCGGGGACCTTAACCAATATACCAACACGTCCAAAAATACAATACGGACTTAGTTGAAGCTTTAAACCACGTCAAACAACATCGAAATCATGAATTACGCCTCGAATCAAACTTATAAATTTTTAAATTTTTAAATTCTATATCTTGTCCTGAAATGTATTAAATCAAGTCCGATCGACCTCAAATTTTGTACACAAGTCATAGATGACATGACGAAGCTATTCCAAGGCTCGGAATCCCAAACGGACCTCGATAACACTTAAATCCACTTCAAGTCAAACTTAAAAATTTCTTAAACTTTCAAAATACCAACCTTCCACAATAAGCGCCGAAATACTCCCGGGTGATCCGATACTCAACCTGAACATACGCCCAAGTCCGAAACCATCATACGAACCTATTGGAACCTTCAAATCCCGATTCCGAGGTCGTTTACTTAAAAGTCATTCCTTAGTCAATTCTTCCAACTCAAAGCTTCCGAAATTAGAATTTTCTTTCCAAATCAACTCCAAACTTCCCGAAATTCAATTCTGACCACACGTATAAGTCATAATACCTGAAGTATAGCTACTCAAAGCCTCAAACCGCCGAACAACGCGCTAGAGCTCAAAATGACCGATCGGGTCGTTACATCTCTCATCTTTAAAATTTGTAATTTCGATTCATTAGGTAATGAAATATCTCTAATCTTTATAATTTCTCATTAGGTAATGAAAGTATCTTTCGATACATTTTGTTTATCTTACTTCAATAAATAGTTATGATTAAGTATAATTGTAATTATTGATTTTTCACTATAGTAAAGCATTGTTATATAATCTATCAATATCCTTTTATCATTTTGGTCTGTATAGCAAATTTAGGAAGAAAATTTATTAATTGAGCGTTTGTTTTGGCAGGACCTTTTTTCAGGTTAAAACATGCTTAAAATAAACATGACATTTAGAATTCGAAAATTCCATGATCAATACAAATAAAAAATAAAAGGAAAAAAACACATAGAATAAAAAACAAAAAAGAAAAAAATACACATATATCTTCACTCAAGTGTTTCAAAGAATCTGGAGAACACATAGACGTTAATGAATTAATAGACCATAACAAATAGAGAATCAACCAGCAAATAAATTCTATAATCAATACGTCTTCACGTATCAATATTTTGAAGACATAAAGATTCTATATGAAAAATACAAAAGAGTCTAATATAAACAAAAAATCAACTTTTTACTTCATAGCAAAGGAAAACTAAAGATACAAAAAAAAAAAAAGGCCGAACTTACGAATCTGATCAAGAACCAAATCATCAGTACTGTCATGGGCGGCTTTCCAGCCATGTCCCATGACCCCTTGGACGCGTCCCCTAGCGTCCTGGCAAGCTTCCCAATGCCTAGCGCCACGGTCGGCCCCGTGGTCTTGGCAGCTCCAATTGACAAGCGCGCAAGCGCCTCTGTCGCCCCACTGACAACCAGCGCTAGTGCCCAGCCACAGGCAGATACCCACAGTGCCGGGTGCGCAGACAACGCCGCGCGCGGACCCTGAGCCGAATGATAAAGTTGCTGCTGACGGACTTGTTTCTACTTTGTAGAAGACTAAGTCCTTTTCTTTGTAAATATAGAATAGAATTACTTTTTTTTCTTTTAGTATCCATTTACAACTTTCTTAGGTCAACTCATGTAACTTTGTTTTATTTATTTTAAGCATTATTAGGGGGTAACAAGCATTCAAAACTCTCTCTAGCAAGCAAGCATTTTTCTGTACTGGTGTCTCTCCCCCTCGACACCGCGTAGCTTTTGTAATAGCCTTTCATTTATACAAGCAAGCTCTTTTCTCAATTTTCTCTACAGCTCTTAATTCTCTCGTTGCTCACGATATTGGTTTTCTCGTACGGCACTGACAATCTAGTCTAGCGTACAGAGGGGACCTCAGTTGGCGGACAGCAATCGGACTGACATTGATTGCTTAGCCTTACGTTGCCCTTCCAAAGAACCTCAGGAAGGCGTCACGTAACAGTTGGTATCAGAGCCTAGGCTCGACATCGGACGAGGGAACGCATTGCCATTACACCATTTCTGACCATGGTGAATTACGAGGATCGGATCACGATCCTCTAACAGACGGTTGACGCATTACGGCCCATTGTGGAAACTGTGCCTGACCTACAGACCAGCCTACTGCAAAGGTTGGATGACCTGGATCGCAGGATGCACCAGGCCGAAATTGACATTGAAAATGTTAGCCGCGACTCGGAAGGAGACCGGCAAACGACAGCCACAAAGGGCACAAGAGGCAGACAGGATGACTGCTATGCAACAGACCATAGACAACTTGACGGGCCAGCTCAATGTTGTCAATGCTGCTTTACAGGGCCTGCTTCGAGGAAGCGGGAACCAAACCGGGGGTGCTATGAACTTCGCTCCCACGACACAGAAACTGAAAATTCCTGAGCCTAAGCCATACAGTGGGGCTCAGAACGCCAAAGAAGTGCAGAACTAATCTTTGACATCGAGCAGTATTTCGATGCCATAGGAGGCCTAGAAGAAGCTAAGAAGGTGGCGACTGCTGCCATGTATCTTCAAGGTGATGCTAAACTCTGGTGGCGGGTGAAATACGAAGCCATCAGGGCCGGTGAGGATACTCTCGATACATGGGCAGAACTAAAGGCTGCCATACGCTTACAGTTCTTTCTAGAAAATATTGAGTATAATGCAAGAAGGAAACTACGGGAGCTCCGCCAGACCAAGTCAGTGCGGGACTACGTGCGAGAATTCTCTGCATTTATGTTGATTATACGTGACATGGGGGACAAGGACAAACTCTTCACCTTCCTGGAAGGGTTGAAACCCTATGCTCGTATGGAACTCCAAAGACAAAGGGTAGACACATTACCCAAGGCGATCCAAGCAGCAGAATGTCTTGGGGACTATCAAGTGGAAGCTCGAAAGGATAGGCCTCAACAGCCTGTCAAAGGAGGATATAAAGGGGGTCATTCAAGTACTGGTGGCCCAAGCAGAAGTGGAGGAGATAGGAGTGCAAACAAATCTAGGGCTCCCTCCTCAGGCAGTACCAGCACTGCATCTACCAACAATGATCGGGGGAGAAAACCCCCTTCAGGGTGTCGTCATTGTGGCGGGCCACATTGGAATAACGAGTGCTCATATGCACAAATGAATGCTCATCAAGTTGTTGATGATGGGACAGATGATGAATCTGATGAGGCGGATTAGACTAAGTCGGTAGGTGCCTTCAATGCAATTGTTGGCTCTTTTTCTGACACCATGGCGAAGACCAGTGCTGGTATCCGTAAGAAGAAGGACCCCTGTCCAATCAACAAGAAAGAGAAAAAGAAGGCGGACGAGAAGACCTCTCCTAAGCAGGAGCGGACCTTAATGTTCGTCGAGGTGAAGTTAAATGGAAAACCTATTCGAGCAATGATAGACACAGGTGCAACCCACAACTATTTAGCCTCGACTCAGGTGGAACGCCTTGGCCTAGTCGTAGGAAAGGGCAGAGGTCGTGTCAAAGCTATCAACTCACCTCCTCAACCATTTGGGGGAATAGCTAGAGATGTGCCAGTGAAACTTGGCCCTTATGAAGGAAAAATCAACCTGCGGGTAGTGATTATAGACGACTTCGAGTTGATAGTGGGGTTAGAATTCCTGAGGCAAACCAACACCATGCCTGTGCCATATGCAGACATGTTACTGATGATGGGGACAAACGGGTCCAAGCACTGCTCCATCCCATGCATGCCCATGAAGATGGCCGTGGAAAACATCTCGGCCTTGCAGTTGAAGAAGGGGGTCAAAAGACATGAACCTACATTCTTGGCTACTCTATGCATCGAAGATATAGAACGCTCCTCGGGTCCTCTTCCTGCACCCGTGAAGGAGTTGTTACTGGAATTTGAAGATGTCATGCCACAAGACATGCCTAAGCGTCTTCCGCCGAGGCGTACTGTGGACCACGAAATTGAGTTGGTGTCGGGTGCGAAGCCACCTGCCCGGGCGCCATACAAAATGTCACAACCCGAGCTCACCGAGCTTCGGAGACAATTAACGGAAATGCTAGACACAGGGATCATCGTACCCTCCAAGTCCGCATACGGGTCCCCTGTGCTATTTCAAAAGAAACATGATGGGAGTTTACAGCTATGTGTAGATTATCGGGCCCTAAACAAAATTACTGTGAAGAACAAGTACCCTATCCCACTCATGGCCAACTTGTTCGACAGATTGGATAGTGCGGCGGTGTTTACCAAGATAGACCTGAAGACTGGTTATTGGCAAGTGCGAATCGCAGAGGGCTACGAGCACAAGACAAAGTATGTGATGAGGTATGGGTCATATGACTTCCTGGTGATGCCATTCGGCTTGAGTAATGCACCAGCCATATTCTGCACCCTGATGAACCAAGTCTTTCGGGAATATATTGATGAATTCGTGGTGGTCTACTTGGACGACATTGTCGTATATAGCCAGACATTGGAGGAACATCTAGAGCATTTGCGAAAGGTCTTATCATGATTACGGGAGCATGAATTATATGTCAAACTGTCCAAATGCTCATTTGCTCAAAAATAGATCGACTTCCTCGGGCATGTCATTGAGGAAGGGCGGATCAAGATGGACCAGCAAAAGATTCTCCCGAGATACCGCCTCGTAGTCTCAAAAGTAAATATGCAACAGGAGATCTCTTGAGGTACCGCCCCGTAGTCCCAAAAGTAAACACAGCTCGAAATCGATGGAAACAATAATTAACAGCAAGAAATCTTACAGTTTAAGACTAAATACAAGTCAAGAAAAAACAGGAAATCAACTAATCATGCTGTACATATTTCAAATAAGCAATTAAGACACATAGACATGCGATATTAGGCTAAACATGATAATTACACATGCCGGTATATCTCATTTAAGATGTAACAGGTTACTGCTCAGTAAAAACCGAATTTTTACAATAATTAACCCGTATACGCACTCGTCAGCTCGCGTACACGGTATTATCACAACAGTACCAAATCCTAAGGGAATTTCCCCCACACAAGGATAGGCAAGCCACTTACCTCGAACAAAGCTCAATCAATCGGTAAGAACGCCTTTTTCTCGACTTTCCGACTCCGAATGGCCCAAATCTAGGTAAAAGCAATTACATACCATAAATATAACTATAAGGAACCAATCTAATTTATGAATTCAACGCTTTAACAAGAAATTAGAAATTTGCCCCAAAAAGTTGACCCGGTCCCACGTCTCAGAATCGGTAGAAGTCACAAAATATAAACACCCATTCAACAACGAGTCCACCCATATCAAAATTATTCAAATCCGATATCAAAATATCAATCAAAATCCCAAAATTTGGTTGAAGAACTTTTCCATTTTTTCCCAAATTTCTCAACCCAAAACCTTAATTAAATGATGAAATTAACGATAGATTAGTGGAATATAACCAAGAACGAGTCAAGAATCATTACCCAATAGTTTCCTCTGAATATCCCCCAAATTATTGCCTCAATCCGAGCTCTCAAGGTCCTAAAATGAAAATGGGATAAAAACCCTTGAACTTAGCCTTTTCTGCCCAGCAATCTCGCACCTGCGGCTCTTAGTCGCACCTCCGACGTGGCACCTTCAGAATTTCCATCGTAGGTGCGGACTTGACTTAAGTACCTTGGATCCGCTTCTGCGACAAAACAACCGCATCTGCACAAGCGTAGTTGCGGAGGAAATGTCGCACCTGCGACCATGCCCGCTCATGCGCTTCGTACCATCGCAGGAGCGAACTCGCTTATGTAGAGACCTTCTTGCTTCTGCGATCCCAGCATACCATACTCGCCACCGCACCTGCGCTCCAAAGGCCGAAGTTGTGGCCACACCCATTGCAGGTGCGATCACACTAGAAGCAATAGTGCTTCAGTTGCTGAAGGTCCAAAATTGTTCCGGATTCAATCCGAATCACACCCAGGGCCTCTGGAACCCAGTCTGAATATACCAACAAGTCCTAAAACATCATACGGACTTAGTCGAACCTTTAAATCACATCAAACAATAACAAAAACACGAATCACACTTCAACTCAATAATGAAATTTGAAACTCCAAAATTCTACAACCGATACTGAAACCTATCAAATCACGTCCGATTGACCCCGAATTTTGCACACAAGTCATATTTCACATTACGGACCTACTCCAACTTTTGGAATCAGAATCTGACCCCGATATAAAAAAATTCACTCCCGGTCAAACTTCCTAAAAATCCAACTTTCGTCTTTTCAAGCCTAATTCAACTACGGACCTCCAAAATCACCCAACGGAGCTAATGGAACCGAAGAAACTCCATTCTGGAGTCGTCTTCACGCAATTCCAACTACGGTCAAAATCCTAGAACTTAAGCTTCCGTTTTAGGGACTAAATCTCCCATTTTACTCCAAAACCAAAAATAAATCCTCTCGACAAGTCACATGAGCAAAAAGTGATACAGGGGAAGCAGTAAATAGGGGATCGAGACTAGTACTCTCAAAACGACCGGCCGGTTCATTACAAAGAAGCAGTTTGTGTTTGGTTAATTAATTTAAAAAGCACTCTAAGCAACAATTAGTGTTTGGCCAAGCTTCTAAAAAGTGCTTCTAAGTATATATTTTTTCTCAAAAGTGCTTCTCAAAAGAGTACTTCTGGGAAGAAGCTACTTTTTTTTGCTTCTCCAAAACTGCTTCTGCTTCTACTCAAAAGTAATTTTTTTTCCTCCTAAAAGCTTGGTCTAAACCTACTTATCGAGGTTTCATCCAAACACTCCAACTCGATCAAAGTAAGTGTTTTAAACCCTTCTCATAGTTGACCGAGCTTATGTGGCATTTATTTTGCTGAGTTGGATAATTTGCGTGCATACACACTCTCAAAAAAGCGAGTTAATGCATCAAATTTGATGAAAATACTACAATAAAATTTATTTTAAAAAAAAGGATAACTAAAAAGAAAAGAAAAGTAATGTTAAACGAAATATCTCCTCCCCTGCCCCATTCTTTTCTAGTTTCTGTGCCACTCCTCTCCCCCCATCCCCCAAACCCCACAACCCACCAAGCACAAACCAAACCAAACTCAAATCAAGTTGAAGCTTCTCCCCGTCAGATACAATACAAATCCATTTATTCTTCTGTGCAACACCATTTCGTTCACAAAATTTATTTAACAATTTGATGTCGACAACAATTACCTTGTTTCAATAACCATCAATTTCAATCAATTCGCTGAACGATCAATTCAAACCAATTCATTTACCATCAAATTCAAGCAATTCATTCGTAGCCACCATCATGTCTCTAATGTTCCTTTGCCGTAAGCACCATTACAAGTACCGTCGTATCCCCCTTTGTTGTTTGCTGCATTGTTTACAGTTTCATGTTGGTCCTCTTTTAAGGAGAGGGAGAGAGATCTAAATATTGCAGGAGATAGGTCTTCCTGTGTATGCGTGTATTTGTGTGTGATTATGCTGGGGTGTATGGTTGGCACTTGGGCTAATGTTATCTCGTCTTTGATCGGTGTTGTAACAACGGCTCACCATTGATGATGCCGTGAAAATAGAAGAAGAGATTCTTTTGGGGGAGGCGAGGTGGCGTTGTACAATATGAAAATAAAAAATGATGTGTAATATTTTATCTGACGCGGATATTAATATCAGTGAGTTTGAAAGACACGCAGGGCAGAGGGGTTTAGTATAGTGTGTTTCAATAAGTATAAGTGTTCACTTGACAAATTGTTGAGTACAGGGACCGGGATGACAACGCGAACAAGTACAAGATATAATAGGCTATTCTGTCATTATTGTTTAAAAGTGCTTTTCAAATTGATTAGCCAAACACAAACTGCTTTTCTCCAAAAGTACTTTTTCAAAAAATACTTTTGAAAAAAGCACTTCTCAAAATAAGTTGATTTTTCTAGCTTGACCAAATAGGTTATTAATCTCCTTCCACTTGTGCTTCCAGAAAAGGGATTTAAAGTTTTGCAATTATTTCAACTTATTTGTAGTTTGATAAAACCTAAATTTTAAAAAAGGATTTAGATCTAGGCGCCGCTCTTGCGGCAGTCAAGTTTGGTTTGCGATGGAGGTTTTGTCCTCCTTCTAATGCTAGAAAACTTTTTAAGTTCTTTAGGTATTAAAATATATACTAAATTCTTCAATTAAGAATAAATACTGGCAACACCTTTAGTTAAACTTCAGGCCCATCATAATTTATTTGACTTAAAAATTTATATGCTTCGGTTTGGAGAATTTAAAGTTGAATAGTGGTATAGTTGTATATACTTTGAGATAAACAAAGTCAAAACTTGATGTTGCCAAAGTGACTTCTCTTGTGGAGATTTATTTATTTTAAAATGTAAAAGGTGGTGTATGTGTAACCTATGTGAATATAAATTAGCCCAAAGGAAGGTGATGATTAACAAAATTGCATGTGCATTCTTGTGGTAATAAACACGTGATGATTATTTGGTTTAACGTATGAATAGTAAATCGTCCCAAAGTAAGATTTAATATTCGACATGTTCTTTATTGTCAGTGTTTGATTACTACATCAAAATACCATTTACAAATTAATATTTTGTCCAAAGATGAAATATTAATGGAGTGACGAGTATCTTGAGATGGGATTTACCTTTATTCAAATTTATTTTCATTTTGGTTTTAAGTATATGTGAGTTATTTTGTTATATATTGTTCTATAATTCAATTGAAATTATTCCTACACATATTACTGCCAGCATCAGTTCAATTTCTATGTCGAATGGCACTTATTTCAAGTCATGGCAAGAGAATCTCAACATAGTTCTCGAAGTCATGGATCTTGACCTTGCGTTAAGGGTTGATTCTCCACTATCTCTTATATATAAAAGTGCCTCTAATGAAAAGAGAGAGGTGGAAAGGTGGGAGAGATCAAATTGCATGTGTATAATGATCATGAAGAAAGCCATTCTAGAAACATTCAGGGGCACTATGTCCGACAACGTTAAGACGGCTATAGAATTTACGGCTAAAATTGAAAAAGTATTTGTCAAGAGTGAAAAGGTGAAGATTGGTACACTCTTGACAAGTCTGATTCCAATGAGGTATCAAGGCAAAGGTAACATCAGGGAGTACATCATGCAAATGTCTCATCTTCTTCTCAGTTGAAAGCACAAAAGTTGGACTTCTCTGAGGACTTGCTAGTGCATTTGATTTTGATATCCCTTCCACCACAGTTTAGCCAGTTTAAGGTGAGCTACAACTGTTAGAAAGAGACTTGGTCTCTAAATGAGCTCATCTCGCACTGCATTCTGGAAGAGGATAGACTGAAGCAGGAAAAGATAGAAAGTTCTCACTTAGCCGCTGTGCCTAAGGACAAGAAGAGAAAAAGTAAGGAAGTTGCAGATACAGCAACACAAAAGGAATCATAAGAAAAAGGATTGTACCAGCTATCATGCATGGCGTGCAAAGAAAGGTACACCTCTTAATTTTGTTTGTTCTAAGATTAATTTGACTTCCGTACCAAGACACAGATAATGGATTGGTTCTCACATCAATGTGTCTATGAAGGGTTGCCTACACTATTGAACGCTTAATGATGGTAAAAGATACATCTATGACGGTGATGGCAAGTCAGTGAAAGTCGAAGCAATTGGAACTTTTAGATAATTGTTAAGAACCGGTTTTATTTGAATTTGAACGAGACTTATGTTACACTATTTTTTTTTGATGGAATTTGATTTTTGTTTCTGTATTAGATAAGTTTGGTTATTTTTTATTAATTCAGAAATAAAAAAATTAGTCTATTTCATAATTCAAAATTGGTCGGTCTCGGTTCTTTTGTCAAGTTACAATAATCTATACTTACTTGATATGATTGCTTCGTTCAATAAACTTTGCATGTTAATATAACTGGAATAAGGGTAAATCAACCATCTAGCAGTCAGCTTCTTTATGGCACAAGAGATTAGGTCATATCCCTATAGTAGAATTAAGACACTTCTGTCCAACAATATATTTTCTATCCCCTTAATCTTTCAAAATTTTATCCCACTACTGAGGCTACTTTTTCCAATAATATAAGGTTCTTTGAGGATGTTGAGTTTGTGGGGGAGATAGAGTTAAGGACTTTTTCTTTGAAGAGGAACATATTCCTCTAATTATTATTGATAATACTCAGGAACAACTTTCTATACCTAACATTACTCATGAAGCAAATTCGGATCAAAGACAATACCGTTCAATCCGTCTTTCAAGAAGTAGTTCCCAAAGAACAAACTCTACAACCTCAAGAATAAATTTATATAAAGAAAATCATCTATGGACTTAAGAAAGTGTCTCATTAATAGTATTACTAATTTTATCAAGTTATTATCTCATTTAGTTTCGAGATAAATCTTGTTAATTATTGCGTATACCATAAGTTTAACGGGAGTAAATATACTTTTTTATAGTCTGATGTATGATCAACTTTGTATGCGTCTAAATATCTCATTTAATTTAGGGATGTCGGGTAGATATTTAAACAATTTATAAACTTATCTTTGAAAGCAACTTAAAGGTTCAAAAGGTAATTACAAAGAACAAATATTTTATGCTCACATAAAGGAAGTCGAAAAAGTTAAAAGATAATCGAATATCCCCTTAATTTTTCAAAATTTATCCCACTACTAAGGCTTCTTTTTTCGATAATGTGAGGTTCTTTGAGGATGTTGAATTTGCGGGGAGATAGAGTTAAGGACTTGTCTTTGAAGAGGAACATATTGATATTCCTCTAATTGCTATTGTTAATACTCAAATACCACTTTCTATACCTGACATTATTCATAAAGCAAATTCGGATCAAAGACAATATCATTCAACCAGTCCTTCAAGAAGTAGTTCCCAAAGAACAAACTATACAACCTCAAGAATAAATTTATATAAAGAAAATCATTTATGTACTTAAGAAAGTATCTCATTAATAGTACTACTAATTTCACCAAGTTATTGTCTCATTTGATTTCGAGATAAATCTTATTAATTATTGCGTATACCATAAGTTTAGTTGGAGTAAGTATATATTTTTTATTATCTGATGTATGATCAACTTTGTATATATCTGAATATCTTATTTAATTTAGGGATGTTAGGCAGATATTTAAACAATTAGTAGACTGATCTTTTGAAAGCAGCTTAAAGGTTCAAAAGGTAATTACAGAGAATAAATATTTTATGCTCACATAAAGGAAGTCGAAAAAGTTAAAAGATAATTAGATATTCAGATATTGACTTCATTAGATGCTGATATAATATAACATACTTGGTTGATGAGCTATATAAGGAAGAGTGTTAAACGAATGCTCATAGCTCTTTTCACCATGTCAGTTAATTTATAACATATTATGTAGCATCTCATTATGGAATATGACTGCAGAATTTAATCACTAGATACGAATCTATGGATAAAGTTGAAAGGATACTAAAGTTATTTTGTGACAGTAAGCTAGCAGTATTATATTCCAATAACAACAGGAGTTCGGTAAAGTCAAAGCACATTGACATAAAGTTCCTGATTGTTAAAGAAAGAGTTTGGAGTGATTAGGAGTCTAGAACATATTGGTACAAACTCCATAGTTGTGAATCCATTTACTAAGGGACTACCACCTAAGGTCTTTCCTGGGCACACTGCTCATATGGTTTTCATGTCATTTAAGGATAGTCAGTTTCAGTGGGAGTTTGTAACCATTTAAATACTCTTTACAGACGCAATTTGGTTCCAGTTAAAGGTTTCAGGTTATGATTTCAGTTTAAGGATATTTGAGGTTATTTCTGCAAAAATAAAGTATTCAGTTTATTTTTCACTCTGACTTGTCATTCAATTGGACTAGTTGGAAATAGGCATGCTTGGATCACATTACATGTAATTTTCATGTTACACATCCATACTTGATCAATGTCATTTGATTATATTGGTATTCGTGATCAAGGAAAGTTTAGTTACGATAAATGTAACAAAAGCCGCCTTGGTCCAATGTTGGCATGAATGATGGACGAGATTGTTTGGAGATACTTTGATTTATGATATCAAATATGTTTGTGCTCATAAGGTGACATACACTTATAAAGTTATATGTACATATATATATGTGTGTGTGTGTCTCGTCCAAGTAGGACATTTTAAGAGTTTATGGACTTAGCACATATATTTTGTATTAAGAATAATTGTATGTTGGTTGCTATCGTTAAAAGGTTGCCTAAATTAAAAATGATCTGCTAAGGTTTAAATTTAAATGGGTCTATAAGACACCTCCTAAAGTATGAGGTCTTATGTGAATATACCCGGATGTAATTTTTTATTTAATGATGGGCATGTGCAACTATAAAAGGGTTATGGTCCCCAAATCAGACGTATGGTTCTTTTCTAGTATCCCATCATTGGAAAAAGGGAGAGTCGCCATCTGTGCAATTCTTACATCTTGGTTTGGAAGACTACTAATCGCTATATTGAAGAATAACAGTCGTTCTCATGCATTCAGGTAGGCTTCCGCATCTAATTTTATTTCTTGATGATTTGACATGATAGATTTTGGGTAAAAAAGGTTGGTGTTAAATCTCTACATTATTTTTGGTTCTAACATTTAATTAGCTCATACATCCTCCTATTCTTCAAGTTCTAAATCATACCAATTTCATGTTAATAAGAAAATTGAACTCAATTCTTACCACTATATAGAGGCCAGACGGTTTCGGTGCTTTAATTGAATTCTTGTGTAATCTGCTTCATTCTCTCAGGCTTCAAGTATGAGCTTTCTAGAGGTTATTGTATAGGTCGAAGTTTGCCCTAAAATATTTAAGGCAATAAAGCACTAAGAAATGAGTCAGTCGAGGTCGACCAGGAAGCAGCGAGGTTTGTGGTCGAGATGTCAACAACGGGCGAAATCGAATACCATTAGCAGAGTCTTAGCGGCTAGTCTTCAAAATGGGATATTAAAGAGAATATTCTAGTGGATATTCTCTGTACTTGTACTATTAAGGTGTGTTAGGGGTATGTCTCATATATATATATATAGAAAAAGAGACGGTGATATAGGGCAGGCAACATTCATTTGATAAGAACATACTTTTGATAAAAGATCTCTCTTATAAAGATACAAACACTACCTTTTCATCAAGATTCTTGTTCATATTATTCCACACTTTTCCATCAGATCCGAGAATAATGTCATTCATCATTGTCAGGAGGGACAATCATCTAGTTCATCCTTTATTGGGTGAACCACTTTTTCTATTTACTGAAATTGCATTTAATGTTATTTATCGTTAGTTGTCCCCTCATTATTGCTCACACTTTTCAGAATAGTCAATGTATGTTATAGTCAACGCATTTCCAGATCTGTCTAATGTTACTCACGTTTTCTGAACTCACATCTAGAGATATTATTTTTAACTAGGTTTAACCCATTATTATACAAACTTAACTCTGTTAGCCGAAAGTCGTACTTTTTGGTCATACCATTTGGCGCCGTCTATGAGGATTTCCTAATTAAATTTGGAGTTTCTTCTAGATCTATAACTAACGTGGATCGCTAACGTTAAAAAAAAGAGCAAGAACGAGATCTCCTTTATTTGTATGCACAAACCCAATATGGGAAGTAACAGAGAAGAAAGGACGAGAATAATAAGTAACCTCCTAACCAACCTCATGAACGTCATCAATGAGAGCTGTGAAACAGCGGACGAAGACGCAATGCCTAACGCCTCTCCTAAGCGAGATGGGTCACCCCTTCCTCACTGCAGCATCAAAAAATCTCTTGGTAAGGGAGCCTCCACATCTGTGGGGGAAGAGACGCCCCCAGCTGTAGAAAAGCTCCTCGAAGCATGACTCACCGACACGTTAGCCAGCATCCTCAACAAGTCTGCCTGAGATGCAGCTGTGGAAAATACAAGGATTTTCACTGTGCAACGGGTGAACGAACAATGTGACCAATTCCCTCCACCTCCAACAACAGGTATTACTCACAACGTCATTGATAATGCAAGTGATAACACTCTTGCAACCATTTTGAAAAGGATGGAGGAAATGAAAAACGAGAACAAGGAACTCCGAGATCGAATGAAAGAATACCAGGAATGGGTCGATAAAATACTAGGCGCCCCCAAACTGTTGCCGAAAAAAGACGTCGGCCGATTTGTCGAGCAGCCATATAGCGACGATGAAGCCTCCCATGCATACCGAAGACCATCAAAGTGCCGCCCTACCTAAAAATATATGATGGCGCGACCGACCCTGAAGATCATGTGACTCACTATGTCACCGTCGCGAAAGGCAACGATCTCGCCAAAGAACAAGTATCCTCCATTTTGTTGAAGAAATTCGGTGAAACCCTCACAGGAGGAGCTTTGACATGGTATTCACAACTACCTGCGCGCTCCATTGAAACTTTCAAAGAGATGGTCGACAAGTTCGTAATGGCCCATGCTGGGTCCAAGAAAGGCGAGGCAAGAGTGAACGATATATTTACTACTAAGCAATCTCCAAGAGAGGGGCTGAGGGACTTCCTCGCCCGTTTCAACCAAGTAAGGATGACCCTACCGAACGTGTCGGAGGGGATGACAGTCGCAACCTTCCAGAATGGGTTGAGCAGGGACGGTTCGAGGGCGACTAGAAGTCTTGTGAGTCGACTGATGAAGTATCCCCCAACCACTTGCGATGAAATACACAATGCATATTGTGCCGAGGTCCGAGCAGACGAGGAAGACCTCAATGGACCAACTCACCGACTCAGCGGCCGGGCATGAACTACTTAGATTCTTGGACGCCTATTCAGGCTACAATCAAATCCTCAAGGAAGAAGAAGAACAGCAGAATACCATATTCATCACTCACCAGGGGATGTACTGCTACAAGGTCATGTCGTTCGGGTTGAAAAACGCAGGAGTAACTTAACAAAGGTTGGTGACAATATTGTTCAAAGGCCAGCTCGGCAATACAATGGAAGTCTACATAGACGACATGCTAGTCAAGTCCAAAAAGAAAGAATATCATATCGACCATCTGAGACATACTCAAACGATATGGGATGAAACTGAACCTCGAAATATGCGAGTTCAATGTGGCCTCGGGAAAATTTCTGGGTTTCCTGGTATCACAACGAGGAATCGAGGTCAATCATGATCAAATCAAAGCCATCGAGGGGATACCAAAACACTTGATCACCAAAAAACAGGTTCCGAGGTTGACAGGCTGTATTGTCGCCTTTTCGAGATTCATCTCATGATCATCAGACAGGTGTCACAGATTCTTCAACGTACTCAAAAAGGATAACAACCTCCAATGGACTTTTGAGTGTGTCCATGCCCTAAAGGAGTTGAAAGCGTACCTGTTATCACCACCATTGCTTTCAAAGCCAAATCCAGGAAAATGTCTCCTCGTTTACCTTACTATATTTGAAATAGCTGTAAGCGCAGTCCTAGTTTGAGAAAATAAAGGTACACAGTCTCCATTACATTAGCAAAATATTAGTCGATGCCGAGGCAAGGTACCCTCACCCAATTAGCCGTGGCCTTAGTCGTAGCTTCACGAAAGCTTTGACCATATTTTCAGTGCCACCCCATCTTGGTCGTCACAACTTTCCCCCTAAGGAGAATTTTGCATTTTGCTGCCCGAGTTCGATGAATGTCAACTTGACCAGATCGCATGAGCACAGAACGCCGAGGCAGACGGCCTCGCCAAACTACCCTCATACACCAAAAAAATTGCAACCGGAGACAAAAGTGTAGTCTACCTTCTCAACTCGTTGATAGACCAAATTGAGGTAAGAACTATAAACCTGACTTAGGAGTGGCGCAACCGTATTGTTACATACTTGTAGGATGGCGTGCTCCTAGGTGAAAAAAAAGAGGCCAAGAAACTAAGAATGCAAGCAGCTAGGTACAACATCATCCATAATGACCTGTATAAGAGAACGTACGATGGCTTTCTAGCAAAATGCTAGGGCCCAAATCAGACGCGGCGTGTCCTCGAAGAGGTCCACGAAGACCATTGTGGAGCTCATTCCAAAAATCGGGCTTTAGTCAGATGCCTCATACGAGCAGGGTATTACTTGCCCACCATGAAAAAAGAGGTCGCGGACTTCGTGAGAAAATGTGAGCAATACCAAAAGTACGCCCCAATGATTCACCAAGCAGGTGAACACCTCCACTCGATCACCTCACCTTGCCCGTTCATCAAATGGGGGATGGACCCCCTCCTAACAAGGTGGGGTAACGTACGATTCCTTCGGGTTTTATCTAACTATTTCTCTAGGTGGGTGGAAGCGGGAGTGTTCGCTCACATACATGAACAGGAAGTGATCACCTTTATATGGAAAAACATCATATGCCGGTTCGGCCTCCCCAAAGAGATCAGCTGCCAATTCACGGGGAAGAAGGTCACTAAACTTTTTGAGAAGTGGCATATCAAAAGAATACTTTCGATGCCATACCACCTCACGAGCAACGGGCAAGCTGAGTCCTCCAACAAGTCAATACTGAACATCATGAAGAAGAAACTTGAAGACGCCAAGGGACTATGGCCGAAAATATTACTAGAGGTATTGTGGGCCTACCGAACAATGCTAAAGACAAGCACAGGAGAGACGCCCTACTCTTTAGTCTATAGGACTGATGTAGTAATACCGTTAGAGGTCAGGGAGCCCAGTATGAGATACTACCACGAGAGCGGACCAAAGAACGATGAAAGCGGAAGGCAGGAACTCGACGAAGATCGAAGAACGAGGAGACATGGCCTACATAAGAATGATTGCCCAAAAGCAACAAGCAGAACGCTACTACAACAAGAAGGTAAAGGTCAGGCCTCTCAAAGTCGGGGACTACGTGCTTAAAGCTAAAACACAAGCAAGACCACGGGAAGGCAAGCTAGGGACAAATTGGGACGACCCGTACAAAACTACAGCAGCAGCGAACAAAGGGTGAGTTCAACTAGAAACAATGGAAAGGAAAGCTACTACCAAACAACTGGAATATTACCCATCTCAAGTACTTCAACTTCTAAGAAATAAAGCGTCCCCCAAGTCGTACTCTTTTTCCCTCACATGAATTTTGTTCCAATTGGGTTTTCTCAAGGAGGTTTTTAACGAGGCGACGAAGGGGACACTTTAAGTCGACGTAGGGACGGTCAGTTCATTGCCCGACCTCTCAAGCCTTCTCCAGGTCGACCAATGAAGGGACTAGATAAACCGGGACTAGGACTGAAACACCGCCAAACGCCTGAAAATTTGTAAATTTCTCCAAGTGTATGAACAAAGCAACAATGCATAAAATATATTCCTATTTCTCCAAATGCACAACCAAGGCAACAATGCTTAAAGTTTACGATGTCGATAAACTCCGCATCCAGAATCATATCTTTCTAAACGTAGGTTATGTTCGACCTTGTTCGAATTAACACCTACCGTCCCTCGGCCATAATTAAACGTTGGTTATGTTCGACCTTATTCGAACTAGCCCCTATTGGCCCTCGGCCATAATTAAACGTAGGTGATGTTCGACCTTGCTCGAACTAACACCTTGGCCCTCGACCATAATTAAACGTAGCTTATGTTCTACCTTGCTCGAACTAACACCTTGGCCCTCGACCATAATTAAACGTAGCTTATGTTCTACCTTGCTCGAACTAACACCTACTGACCCTCGTCCATAATTAAACATAAGTTATGTTCGACCTTGCTTGAACTAACGCCTGCTGGTCCTCGGCCATAATTAACGAAGGTTATGTTCGACCTTGCTCGAACTAACACCTACTGGCCCTCAGCCATAATTAAACATCTGTTATGTTTGACCTTGTTTGAACTACCACCTATCGGCCCTCGGCCATAACTAAACGTTAAGTGATTCCACCTTGTTCGAAATAACACCTATTGGCCCTCGGCCATAGTTAAACATGCGTTATGTTCGACCTTGTTTGAACTAACGCCTGCTGATCCTCAGTGATGATTAAACTTAGGATATGTTCGACCTTATTCAAACTAAATGATTACAGCCAAAAAATACAAGTACGAACCACAGGAAGAAGATCAGATGCAAATAACAAAGTTGGCATTTCATACTTAGAACATATTTACAAAAGCTCATGAAGACGCAACCAACTACACACAAAGATATACAAAAAAGACAAAAAAGAAAACTACTGGCCACCACCTTCATCAACTGTAGCATCCTCGCCGACCTGTCCTTCAACTACATCACCTTCTCGACCTTCAACACCCTCGCCATCGCCGCCTTAGCCCTCAGGATATACAACATCATATCAAGCGTTTTGCTCAAGCCAGTCTATATCTTCGTTCCCCTCGCCCTCACCAGCCTCTGGCGTAGTAGGATCATGCCCAAAAGCGACTCGAGCTCCACAAGCCTTGACATGAGCATCTTCAAGGGCGACCTCAAAGACAGATCCTGCTGCATGCAAATCTCGGAACGCATTCAACTGGGCCTTAGCATGAATCCACTCCTCATATAATTCTCGAGTAACATTAGGAAAGTCTGAAATATGAGAAAAGGGGGTCGCGCCAGTAATTAGGCCTTCTCGGCCTTAAGGGCAGCAACTCGGTCGTAGAGGTTAGAATTCTCTTTCTCCAACTCTCCCATCCTCTCATCAAGCTGCTCCTCTTTTAACCTTGCCGTTTCCAAGTCGTTCTCCCGCTCAGAACAGAGGGTCCGAATCACCACCTCAAGGGCCTCCGTCTTCCTCAAATCCCCTAAATGCGCTAACTCCACCCTATCTAGCTCGCTCTACTTCTTGGTTATCTCGCCATGAAGAACCACCATCTGCAGGCGACACTCATCCAATTGTCTTCGTAAGTCGATCACTTGCGTCTGTAGGTCGCCGCACTGAAACTCCACGGCCTTACTAACCTCGAGATCTTCTTCTTATTTCCCAACGTCCCCTCAAGGACACTGCACTTCTAGATGACCTTCACCAGCTCGTCATCTTTTTGCTTCAGCTCATCTCAAAGGGTCCGCAAATTGCCGCCTTCGCCAAAACACCAGCAAATTTCCCGATACTCAAAGTATTTCTGT
Source organism: Nicotiana obtusifolia (assembly GCA_002018475.1). Taxonomy (NCBI): domain Eukaryota; kingdom Viridiplantae; phylum Streptophyta; class Magnoliopsida; order Solanales; family Solanaceae; genus Nicotiana; species Nicotiana obtusifolia. The sequence continues at coordinate 27,795 of MCJB01042170.1, forward strand.
TGAAGTTTTCTGAAGATAGCCTTAGCCTCTCCTCCCTTCGGGCGCTTTTGATTTCAAAGATCATGGTTTACAATCATAAAAAGAAAGAGAGTCAAACATGAGAATGACTATGTTGACGAGAATAAAGTACTAAAACAAAGACAAAAAATCTGAACAAAGCAGAAAAGAAAAAGAAGCCTTGAAAAGTTTACCTTAAGAGCGAGGCCGACTATGCTCCTCGATAAGGGGTATCGTCCAACTCCATCAGGGTTTCACCTTCCACATCGTAACAAAGGGGACTGAGGGCAGGGGCAAGGTTCTCTGTGTTTTTTACCAGGTCACCATCCATGGGATTCGCGAGGGTCTGCATAGACCCCTCCAGTCTCACTTCAAGCTGAGTAAATCCCTTTTCCACCATCCTCAGTTCTGCAGCATCAAGGTCTGAGCCCGTCTCATACCCCTCCTCGGCCACGCCTCTGTTTCTCCCATTAGCCGGCGAAGAAGCACCATCAGCCGGTCGCGAATTCGATGGCCCCTCTTGCCGTTAAGTGTCAGATACCCTTGTAGACCGCCCTTCGACTTCTGTCATCGCAGAAGGAAGGGATACGCCCTCTACGGCCTCAGCCAATATTGGGACCTAAGATGTCAGCCCAACGTCGTCGTCAAGTACTATGGTCACAGTCTCGCGGATGATAAGATCATCCATCACAAAGTCTACAGCTCGGGCAACCCCATTACCAACATCCATTGACCTTCTCTTACGGGATACCAAATTCCCGTCGCTCGGCGACGATTCCTCCTCCTCGTCCACAAGATGGAATAAAGGCTCCGTTGTCAAAATATTTACAGGCGGAGAAGAAACCGATGCAGAGGCAGCGATAGGCGGGGTCGAAGACCGAGTAGACCTAGCCGCGCTCGAGGAGGGAACATAAAGGGAGGAGCGAGTAGGTCTAGCTGCGGTCGAAGGGGGATAGACGCCAACTTTCCTCTTATGGGACGTAGAAGGAGGAGCTTTCGGCCTCCTTGAATATCCTTGGGTTGGAAAAGAAAGGATCGAAAAAGGTTATCACTATCAACAAAAGCAAACTATAAGAAATAGGCGATTAAGAGACGAAAACAAAATAGAGAAAAATAGACGAGCTCACCGGTCAAGGGAGGGGCAGGCCCAAACTTCTTTAAAAAAAACCGGCCACTCGCGAATCCTTATGATATGAGGGAGAACCCGGCCAACCCAATTAGAAATATCCCCGACCAAAGGAGGAGGCGTAGTCTTGGCTGCATAAGAAGGGAACAAAAGTTCAAAACTGACCACTAGAACGAGCAAATCAAATGTTTTCAACGTTAGACTTTTACGAGTATAATTCCACGTCTCGAGGAAGCCGTCTACGTTGGCCACCACGTCCTCGGTTCTGACAAAGAAAAAATTATTCCAGAACTGTCAGCTCGCCTTATTATCCATCTTCAGCACCAGGCACTTTCCCCTTCGATGACGAAGGTTTAACATTATCCCCCTATAGAAACTAGGGGCGAAGAGATGCATCAAATGCCAAAGGGTGATCTTGACCCCATCCAATTCCGCGAACTTAATGAACATCCTAATGAGATTGTATATATATGGCACAAGTTGAGCCAGACAAACACCATAGAAACAACAGAACTCCTCCGCCAAGGGGAGAAGGGGAAGAGTGTAGCCAACATGAAAGTGTTATGCCTAGAATGCACAATATCTAGGACGATGAACTTGTACCACGTCCTGCACTACCGGGATCAACTCGATGTGAGCGGGAATGTCATATTTGTTCCTAAGCTCTAATAAATTGGCCTTTTTCATCGTCGACTCAGAGACCTCAGACTCAGCCTCAGGCGCCTTTGTAAAGTCAAACCTAATTTTATAACCACGAGGAATTATCTCCTTCACCGTGGGAAAGTTCTCATCTTCCATGGCCACAGAGACGCCCTCCGCGTGAGGAGGCGAGACCATAGCTAGGGAACCGGGTCATTTCCCTCACTGGGACCAGAAAATACTTTAACCATAGTTCTAAAGAAATAGAGGGTATTTAAATAACAGAAAGTTAAATGCAAAAAGGATCTATAGAGCAGGGAAGGAGGGTATGCAACTGTAACGACCTGACCGGTCGTTTTGCTTTCTAGATCCCTGTCCAAACTAAATAAGACTCCCCGTATGTGCTTTTACTATTTTATGACTTATGAGGATGGTTAGTTCGGGATTTGGTAGGGTTCGGGTTGAAATGGAACACTTGGTTCCTTAAGGTTGGCTAAAAAGGGCTAAGTTTAACTCGAGTCTAAACCTTTTGAGTAAACGACCTTAAAACTGGGATTTGAAGGTTCCAATAGTTGTGTATGTTCGGATCGGGTTTTGGATGACCCAAGAGTGTTTCGGCGCTTAATATTGGACATTGGCACATTGAAGGTTTTAAAGTTCTTTAAATTTGGTTTGAAGTAGGATTTGGTGTTATCGAGGTCCAATTGGGATTCCGAATGTAAGAATAGTTCTGTATGGTAATTTAAGATTTGCACGTAAAATTTGGTGTCATTATGAGTAGTTTAGGTATGTTTCGGCGTGTTCGGAGCAAGTTGGAAGAACTTGAAGTTCATAAGTTGATTCGATTTCGTTGGAGGTGTGATTTTTAGTTGTGATGTTGTTTTCCGCATTCCAAGGGTGCTAGAGAGTCCATTTTATGTTTACAAACTTGTTGGTATATTTGGACGAGGCCTTGGGGGCCTCGGGTGCAATCCGGATGATGCATTAATCGGATTAGGACTCAAAAGAGCTGCTGGTGCTTCGGTTCTGGTGTGCCCACACCTGCGAGCTTATGGCCGCAGGTGCGAGCTTGTGGCCACAGAAGCGGCTTTGGGGCATTTGGCCAGTAGTCAGAAGCGGATAACCACGCGCAGAAGCGACCTCGCTTCTGTGATGAATAGCCCGCAGGTGCGATGGGGTTGCAGGTGCGCTTGGCCATCCGCAGAAGCGGTATCCCGTCCGCAGAAGCGGTGCTGGTCCTGAGGAATTCTACAGAAGCGGCCCAATGGGCACAAATGCGAAAGTCCTGGAGGCAATGAGATTCATTTAAGTCGGGTGTTAAACCATTTTTGACTCATTTCTTTAATTCATTGGGCAAATTTGCTGCTTTTGGAGAGGGGTATTCACCTAGCACTTTGAGATAAGTGATTTCTACACAAGTGAATTTAAAACATAGATTATGGGTAGATTTTAACATGTAAAATTGTGAAAATCACGGGTTTAGATGAAAAACCTAGGTTTTGATAAAAATAAAATTTAACCACAAAAATGATTATGGAATGGGGTGAAAATTATATATTTGAGTTCGTAAGGTTATGGGTAACAATTTTTTTCGAAAATTTTCAGAATCCGGGTACGTAGGCCCGGGGGTGAATTTTGGAAACTTTTAATTTGGGTTGGGTACTTACTCTAATAGTTAAATTATGAACTTTTGAACATGTATTGACTAAATTATACAACATTTGACTAGTTCCGAGTCGTTTGCCACCAAGTTGAGGCTTTAGAGCGAATTAGAGACCGGAAAGCGAGCTTTGAAACGAGGTAAGTCTCTTGCCTAACCTTGTAAGAGGGAACACATCCCCTTAGGTATATTTTGTTGTAAATTATTTGTGTGGGGAGCTACGTACGCACTAGGTGATGAGAGTTCGTGCGTAGCTATATTCTATGTGATGTTCGGGTAGTCTTAGACTTACATCATGCTTTGTTTACACTGTTATGTTGGTTACGCTTATTAATTGTCTTAAATAGAACCGAGATTAAGGATTTTTAGATTTAAAATCCCAGTTTGGATTTCTTATGTTTGGGAAGAATTGAACAATTTTATAATAACTTTGAGAAATCTATGTTCACCCGCGTCGCAAGTATTTCCGCGAGCGTGGTAAATTCCTCTACTCTTATGGGAGCGGGCCGTTCGCCTAGGAAGGTTAATAGATGCATCTATGGTTCGTGTCATTCCACCCTAGTAGTGCACATAGTATATTTCTGGATCGGACCGTACGACCTCGACATAAATCATGCGTGATAATACTCGGAGCCTATTTATATTTGATATCAATTTATGGCTTGAGCGGTTATAATTTCTTCAGTGACAGACATTGACTTGAAATTTATTATTATTGAAGGAATTATTATTCACTGCTTGTTATTGAGTTGTATTAATTATTTACATAATCCATGCTTATTCATAATTCTTGCATTTTATTGTTAGCCAATAGTAAGTATCGATCTCGACCCATCGTCACTACTTCTTCGAGGTTAGACTTGATACTTACAGGGTATATGTTGTTTATGTTCTCATGCTACACTTCTGTACTGATAGTGCAGGTTCTGAGGCATGTGCATCTGGTAGTTATCTCGGCGCACACCCCTGATACTTCGAGACTTCGTGGTGAGCTGCTTTCCAACTCCATCCTGCAGCACCTGGAGTTTCTCTTTTGCTTTTATTTTCGGTCTACTCTATTCAGACAGTAGCTTAGTGTTTTGTATATTCTACTAATAGCTCATGCACTTGCGACACCAGGTCTTGAAAATTTTGCTAGTTGATTGGTTACACTTGATTTTATTAAGTTTCCTTATCTCTCACTTAATTAATAATTAAAATCAAAAAATTTCTAAAATTTCAAAAGGATAAACATATGGTTAGTGTACCGTTGGCTTGCCCAGCGGCAATGTTGGGCGCCATCATGGCATATAGGGAATTTGGGTCGTGACAGCAACAATGGAATTGGAAGAAAGATGGCACAAGGTTTCGATATAGGGAATTTGTAAAACACGAGTATGTGCACTCACATCCCTATTTATAAGAATTTGTGCATCAACACCAAGAAATTATGCCATCATTACCTAGCACAGATATCGAAGCGGCAGATTCAATCAATAAACACGCGCGAAACGATGCAAAGCATCGAGAAATCGCACCATAATGACGCATGATGCCATGACGTCACTTTGATCCAAAAACGATGCAACCCGAAAAGTTGCGGCTCACGAAAGGCCACGTCGTCATCTCGCCCCACCTTCTCCACCATGACAAAGAGAATCCGCTCATCAAGGCTGTCTGAGGCCGGCCTCACTAAGCGGAGGGACTAATTGTATAGGTCAAAATTTGCCCTAAAATATTTAGGACAATAAAAAACTAAGGAATAGGTTAGTTGAGGTCGACCAGGAAGTAGCGAGGTTTGTGGTCGAGATGTCAACAACGGGCAAAAGAGAATACCATTAGCAGAGTCGTAATAGCTAGTCTTCAAAATGAGATATTAAAGAGAATATTCTAGTGGATATTCTCTGCACTTGTACTATTAGGGTGTGTTAGGGGTATGTCTCATATATATATATAGAAAAAGAGACGGTGATGTAGGGCATGCAATATTCATTTCATAAGAACAGACTTTTGATAAAAGATTCTCTCTCTTATAAAGATACAAACACTACCTTTTCATCAAGATTCTTGTTCATTTTATTCCTTACTTTTCCATCAGATCCGAGAATAATTCGAACATTCGAGAATTTATTTGTCATTCATCATTGTCAGAAGGGACAATCATCTAGTTCATCTTTTATTGGGTGAACCACTTTTCCTATTTACTTAAATGCCATTTAATGATATTTTTTGTTAGTTCTCTGCCCATTATTGCTCACACTTTTCAGAACAGTCAATGTATGTTATAGTCAATGCATTTCCAGATCTGTCTAATGTTACTCACGTTTTTTGAACTCACATTTAAAAATATTATTTTTAACGAGGTTTAACCTATTATCATACAACCTTATCTCTGTTAGCCGAAAATCATACTTTTTGGTTTACTTCACTGCATGTATTAAAAATTAATTCATGTACTCATTAATGATTAATAAATCATGCCATCATGCATTGTTGCTAACATTTACATTACTAACAATATTTCAGTTTCTTTAAGAGAAAAAAAAAAAAAAAAAAAAAACCATTGAATAGATACGTCGAATAAATCTTTGGCCATTATCTCTGCGTGCATGGAATGCACTTTAATTGTGATAACTTTGGCTGGACAGGTGCAGAAGTGAATTATTGTGTATGTCGCTATGAATTGATATATGTTATTTGTTTTCTCCATAGGAGTTTTATTTTGTGAATATTTGGCAAATGATTAGGGAATAACATTATGCTTTGCCTTAAGCAGGAAACGTTTAGTGGGATAAGCAATTTTGATGTCAACTCAGCTGCTAACTTTTTTTGAGGTTTCCATGCCTTTTTTTTGGTGAAGAAGTGAAAAAACGCATTTCATGTTTTCTCAATAAATTTCCTGCTTTTAATGAAGTTTCATATTTGATTGTTTCTATGTCTTGCATGCAAGATATATCATATACGAGGAAAGGACTGTTTTCTTAAAGACACAAAGGATTAGATCCTTAGAATCATATGATTAGATTTGTCCAAAATAGCCAATATAAAATGAATTCTTTTCTTTTTCATATATTTATCTTGTGAATCGAAAGGTTCATCTTCTGTACAAGTCTAGAAAAAACTTAGTTACTGATCTACTAATTTAGGATGAAAATCTTGAAAAAAACAAAATAAAAGGTATGGGTAAGTAGATAGATATCGTATGTGTTGGAAAGAAGGTTCCCTTATGTTTCTTCAGTATATTTTAATTTACTATCTACGAATATACGTTGCACGTTAAAAATTATACGTAATGATTTAGGCAATTATTTTTATGAGGGAACATAAAATTTAAGTACTGAGAAAATTATATAATACAACAATTATTCAAATACCGAAAATGTCATAACATTAGCATAAGACGTGAATTTAAAAAGATTGGACATCGTTATTTGAACCTGCAAAAATGATCAATTTAGTCATGTTATTTAGATAATATTATTATATACTTATAGTTATCTTACCTAAGTCTTCTTTGTAGACGATGTTCTTTATCTATATTCTATTTTGACGTTTTGCTTGCTCCGTCATGAGCAGAACATTTATTGTGGACATTGATAGTCCTCTTAAAAGTACAGTACATAATTGTCCATGCGAAAAAATATGTTGCGGCAAATACAGTTCAACATTTGGAATTGTTTGCCCTTCTGCTTTATTTTGCTGTCATTGCAAAATACAAGCATACTGAAATTATTTTTCGATAAATTTGAAATGATATCCTTCATTTTCTAGAGACGTTGAATTGTGGGGATGAACGCATGCTTAAAAGTACATTGACCATTATGATTTCTGCATATATAACGTTGTTGTCAAAACCTTTACATATTATTCTTATACTATTACATAGGCTATTTGATGGGTCTAAGTTTCTTAGCAATATGATGAATGCATTTTGCTTCAAAATCAACTTGTACGATGTGGATGTTTATTTTTAAATTAATAAGAATATCTTCAATTCTCCAGTTAAAAGCAGCTATTAATAAATAAATAAATAAATAAATAAATAAAAGCTAATGCACTACAAAGCCACAGAATAAACCAAAACCACGTAAAGAAAATTAAAGGCCTTTAGTTGTCAAACGGAATTTAAAACTTACTAAAGCTTGTGTTTTGTCTGTTGGCTTTCAAAGATTTATGAGCTATAACTGAGTGAAAGAAAAAGAAGGTATATAGTAAAATTTATACAAATTAAAATCTGCAATAGTTCCTAATTGAATAGAAACTCTTTAAGCATTTAGAAAGCTAGAACCTAACTCATTATAAATTTGACATAGTGGTGGTAAAAGAATTTTTGTGTCTATTATATACATACATAAAACTAACACATAAGAAATAATAAACTTGATAATGAATTTGGGAAGTGGAATGTTATTTGGTGTTAAGTATTCTTTTTTGTAGTAGTTGGTATAATCTTCTGTTGAGTCGTAACTGATAAATATTTTGCTCTCATCAAGAAACTTAGCAATCAACATCTCATCTAGTTGATCAACATATTCATTTCTGCTAGGTAAGATAGCTCTTTTTGTCATGTACCTTGCAAAGCTTTCATTTTTGTTTAAGCGATCTTCACAACTAATATCATCATTGAGTTTGATGACCAATTGTTTTGGAAGATAGACCAAATTATCTTTTATTGTATGCTCTTTTTCGTTTTTGACACGAAACAAAAAATTACGCAATGCTATATATGTCCCAGTTAATAGCAGAATATCCAAGTTGTCATCAAATTATATATTTAGTATACCAAAAATAAATTTAAAAGATGATAATCTTTTGGGAGATTAACTGAATATATTCTTTAACATCACAACCTAATAAGTATTTTATAGTATCAAAGAGCATAATAATATTTGCGATCGAATATGTCAAGTTTTAAACAGTATCTATAAAGTGTTATATAGTTTTATTAGAAACATATTTATTTAATTTAAAGAAATAAAAAAGAAGTGAAAGATGTTTGATCCGTTTATCTTTACTCGCAAGAGATGTCTTTTATCGTACAATTGCTACAATTAGCAATTTTGCTTTTAACATATACCTTCTTGTAAGAAAAATATTACGATGCATCTCTATTTTTAAATCTTGTTACTTAATGCATAGGATCTACAATATAAATCCAACGTATAAAGAAAAGTCAATATATTGAGTTTTACCCATGCGAAAAGGATGTAAATTATTTTAAAGTATTTTAAAATTTTTTACCTTCACAATTGTAGATGAGCTATTTATAATGGTTTTATACATTCGAAAAAGACGTAAACTTGTTTTGAAAATTTTTACCTTCATAATTGTACGTGAGACATTTATGATATCATTATCTATTTTAAGAAAAAGTAAAAGATTGTGTATCCCTATATATTTTAATTTTAGGATTAAAGCTATAAAGACCGGGCGGCCTAATCCAGTACATCTCTTTAATAAAACGAATAGAATAATTAATAACTGAATAATTAATAGGTGATCGTTAATTAGGAAAGAACTAAATAATATAATATTTAAGCTAAATAGAAAAGAATCTAATAACTATTTATATGAATCACCTTGAATAATTCTTCTCAAAATAACTTGGTTGATAAATTGAAGGAAAAAAATAAAAATGGAGGAATATATCACCTACATGTATGGTTAATTTTTAATCTTAGGAATAACATATGAATACATATGTCACGACCCGGAAATCCCAGCCCTGGGACCGTGATGGCGCCTAACATTTCACTTGCTAGACAAGCCAACGTTAGAACGGTTTGTCCATGTATCATATCAAATTAAATAATAATGAAGAAACCGAAATAATTGAAATAAGTTCTGAAATAAAGTGTGGAAAATCAAAACATCTGAAATATCTAATACAGTTCGAATCTGGTTTCACAAGTACATGAGCTACTAGAAGTTCTACAAGTAAATACAAATATTTTGAATGAAATGAACAGTAAAAGAGGAAAGAGGAAGGGGACTTAAGGTATGCGGATGTGATGACCCGATAGGTCATCTAGAGTTTTAAATCTTAATTCTGTGTTTCGAAGCCTCTAATAGCTTCCTTAAGCCTTTCTCGATTTGTGTACACAGTCCGGGTGTTTTTTCGGAAGGCTTTTATGTTAAAAATAAGATAAAATATGAAATTTTGCCTTAAAAATCCATTTGAGTTGACTTCGGTCAATATTTTAAGCAAACGGACCCGGATTCGTATTTTGATGGTCCCGGCGGGTCCGTATCGTGATTGGAACCTGGGCGTATGCCCGGAATCGAATTCGGAGGTCCCTACCTCGAGTTATCACTTTTTGTCGAAATTTTGAAGTTTAAAGGTTTAATGACTTTAAAGAATTGACCAGTGTTTGGCTTTATTGCTCTGTATTTTAGTTCCAGAATCCGGTAAGGTCCATTACTATATTTATGACTTGTCTGTCAAAATTGGTGAGAAACGGAGTTGGTTTGACGTGATTCGGACGTTTGGTTGTTAAAATAGAAATTCTAAAATTTCATTGAAAACTTCATTTGATTTGGTGTCCGATTCGTAATTCTAGGTGTTATTTTGGTATTTTGATCGCACGAGCGAGTTCGTATCATGTTCATGGACTTGCGTGCATATTTGGTTTGGATCCCCGAGGGCTGGGGTGAGTTCCGGATATCCCACGGACCTTTTGAACATAGAAAGTTTGCTGGTTTTTCACTTCTGCTTGTTTCTGGTGTTTCCTTCTTCGCGGTCGCGAATATACTCCCACGATCGCGAACGCGAAGCATTGGGGGGCATGCTCTTCGCGAACACGGCCAGTCAATCGCGAACGCGTAGTGAAATAGAGGTGGGGGCTGGGAGTTGACTGTTGCTCTATGTATCGCGGACGCGGAGGCTGGGGGAGGGGGCCTAAGCCTACGCAAATGCATAGATCAACTCGCAATCGCATAAGCCAATGAGGCTTTGGTCTTCGCGAACGCGTTAGGTTTCAGCACAAACGCGATGCACACCTGACGCCAGTGATTAAAACAGCCCCAAAAACGAGATTTTGTTGATTCTTCAAATTTTCAAATCTAGAAAACCCTAAAGCCGATTCTCCCAAGAACGTTTCTTTCCCAATTTGTTGGTAAGTGATTCTAACCTACTTTCTTTCAATTTTTCCATTACTTTTCATAAGATTTCAACCTAAAATCCAGGATTTTCATGGTAGAAATTGGAGGTTTGGGAAGAATTAGGAATTTTTATAAAATTAGAATTTAGACCTCAAATTGAGGTCGGATTTCAGAACAAAGTACGTAACAGGGCTCGGGGTGAATGGGTAATCGAGTTTTGGTCCGAATTTCGTGTTTGAACCAAGGGGGCCTGGGAGTTGACTTTTGTTGACTTTTGCAATAATGACCTAAATTGAACCTTTTTTAATCGTGGGTAGTTCCTAAGGCTTATTTTGAATTGTTTGGTTGATAATTTGCTAAATTTGGTTGGTTCAGAGGCTTATTTGAAAGGAAATGCCATGGTTGAGCTTTGAGTTGGTCTTTGGAGCGAGATAAGTATCGTGGTTAACCTTGACTTGAGGGATTAAGACTTGTTTGCTTATTCGCAACTTGTTTAAATGTTGGGTACAACGTATATGTGAGGTGACGAGTACTTATGCATTGTTATTGGGTTAAAGCATGCGGGTGAGACTTGAAACTTGTAATCTATCTCTTTCTTTGGTCCTAACATCCATGCTTAGACTAGTAAAATGATAAATTTATGGTTCTTTCCGTACTTATGAGCTATCTGTGATAATTGAGTATTGTTTCTGAAGTTGAGATTGGTATTGTGGAACTATTATTGACGTAAGACTTGATATTGCTTATTCCATCTCCCTATTTTTATATGTTCATTTTATATGATAAGGGAGAGTGTTAAAGCAAGAAGGGTGATGTCGTACCGTATTTGAGAGCTAAAGCACGAAGGGTGATGCGGTGTCGTGTCTATTGATTCATGATGAAATTGAGAGTAAGAGCACGAAGGATGTCGTGCCGTATTTATCATTTTATGGTGAAATTGAGAGCACAAGCACGAAGGGTGATGCCGTTCCGTTATTACTGTTTCATAGTGAGGCTGAGAGTAAAAGCACGAAAGGTGATGTTGTGCAGTTTTATCCATTATGCTTGTTCATTTTGTTGATTGAAAGCTTATTGACTGATTCTTGTTATTATTCCCTGTTGTAGTTATCGTATCTTGTACCACTTTCACATGTTCCCTCCCGATTGTACTTGCTAATTCTTTATTTGTTGTTATTTTGTACGTATATTTTCATCTGTACAGGTTTAATTACGTGGGTGTCCTGTCATAGCCTCGTCACTACCTCGTCGAGGTTAGGCTCGACACTTATGGAGTACATTGGGTCGGTTGTACTCATACTACACTATGCACTTCTTGTGCAAATTTTGGTACTGGTCCCAACTGTCCGTGAGGCGTATCAGCTCGGATTGGCATTTGGAGCCTCGAGGTAGATCTGCTGGTGTCCGCAAACCTTGAAGTCCCCTTCCACTTCCCTATTTACTGTTCTTTTCATTCGAGACAGTTGTATTTATTGCAAACCCTATTTGTAGAGATTCTAGAAGCTCGTGAACTTATGACTCCAGATCCGGGTTGTACTTTAATATTATTGGTTTTATGTCATTTTGTACTCTCATTTTTGTTTCATTTTGGATTAATTGATTTTACTTATTTGAATTGATTAAAAATTGGCTTAAAGATCCTCTAACGTTGGCTTGCCTAGCAAGTGAAATGTTATGCTCCATCACGGCTTCGAAGGTGGAAATTTCGGATCGTGATAGCGGACATCAGCATATCTACCTCAAGTCTCCGAATGTGATAATCCGAGCTAGTATACCTCACGTACAGCTACGACCAGTACCAAAATCTGCACAAGAAGTGCAGAGTATAGTATGAGTATAACCGACCCAATGTACTCCGTAAGTGTCGAGCCTAACCTCGACGAGGTAGTGACGAGGCTATGACAGGACACTCACATAATTAAACCTTTACAAACATAGAAATATGTACCAAACAGCAACAAATAGAGATTTAATATGTACAGTTGGGAGGGTCCATGCAAAAGTGGGGCAAGATACGATAACTACAACAGAAATGACAACACAAGGCAGTCAAATAAATCATCAACCAATAAAGACGGATAAACATACGGAATAAAGATGGTACGGCATCACCCTTCGTACTTTTACTCTCAACCTTACCATAAAATGATGACATAAGTAGAATGAAATGGCACGGCATCACTCTTCATGCTTTTACTCACGATTTTCCCATGTAATGATGAATGATTGATATAGAAGGAAGGACATTACACTTCGTGCTTTATCGCTCTTCCTCACAATTTATTAATCAATAAATGAAGAAATAAAATGGCACGGCATCACCCTTCGTGCTTTAACAATCTCCCTTACCATGTGGTAATGAATATAAAAATTCAGGAGATAAATAATGCGACGGATGTACTTTACGTCAATAATGATTCCAAGATATCAAACCTCAACTTCCAAAATATTCAACCATCACAATAAATCCAGGACTACAGAAGTAATGATCAAATAAGTGATAATCTAATCTAAGCATGGATGTCATAATTTAAGAGGCAATAAATCACAAAAAACAAGTTTTACCGCATGCTTTAACCCAACAACAACGTATAAGTACTCATCACCTCACATATACGTTGTACCCACACATTAAACGCGTAGCAAATAGGCAACCAAGTCCTAATCCCTCAAGTCGAGGTTAACCACGGCACTTACCTTGCTACGCAACCAATTCAAAGTTCAACTACACCTTTTCTTTCGAACAAGCATCCGAACCAACCAAATCTAGCAAATTATCAACCAAACGATTCAAAATAAGCCTGAGAAACTACCCACGAATGAAAGAGGTTCAATTTAGATCATTTTTTAAAAAGTCAATAGAAGTCAACCCCCGGTCCGCTTGGTCAAAACCCGAGGTTCGGACCAAAACCCGATCACCCATTCACCCCCGAGCCCGGTTATGTAATTCAATTCGAAATCCTCCTCAATTCGAGGTCTAAATTCCAGTTTTACAAAAATCCCTTATTTTACTCAAATCCCTTATTTTTACCATGGAAATCCTAGATTTAAGGTTGAAATCTTATGGAATATAATGGGTAATTGAAAGCAAGTAGATTAGATTCACTTACCAATGAATTAAGGAAGAAAAGATCTTGAAAAAATCGTCTCTAAGGTGTTTAGGGTTGAGAATTTGAGAGAATGAGCTATAATCCCGTCTATCTCAGCATTTGGCCAAATGCAGATGTCGCAATTGCGACCTGGGGTTCGCATTTGCGAACCCCGCAAATGCGAAGAAGCTCCATCTATGCTACCATCGCTTTTGCGATGATTTGTTAGCAAATGCGAACTTTGGCCCTCCGCAAATGCGACCCTTTGATCGCAAATGCGAACCCTTGCTGATCCAGTCATTCTTCGCAAATGCATGGAAGTGGTTCGCAAATGCAAACCTGACAGGGATTTAAAAGTTCGCAAATGCAAACATTAACCTCGCAATTACGAGATCAGAGGCTGCACCAGGACCAGATTTTCACCAGCTACTTTTTCTTAAGTCCAAACCACTCGGAAGCTAATCCAAAACTCACCCGATCCCTCGGGGCTCAAAACCAAACATGCACATAAGTCCAAAAACATCACACGAACTCGCTCTCATGATCAAAACACCAAAATAACACCTAGAACTACTAATCGAACATCAAAACGAACTAATTTTCCAAAGAAACTTAAGAACTTACATTTTAAGAATCGGACGTCTGAATCATGTCAAATCAACTCCGTTTCTGCTCCAAATTTTGCAGATAAGTCATAAATACAGTAATGAACTTATATCAAGTTCCGGAACCAAAATCTGGACCTGGTAGCAACAAAGTCGAACTTCGGTCAAACTTATTAATTCTTTAAACCTTTAAGCTTCTAGTTTCAATAAATTGCGATAATTCGAGCTAGGGACTTCTGGACCCACCAGGACCGTCAAAACACTGATCCAGGTCTATTTGCTCAAAACATTGACCGAAGTCAACTCAAGTGAGTTTTAAGGCATGATTTCATATTTTCGTCACATTTTCGTCACATTTTCACATAAGAACCTTCCAGAAAAAGACACGGACTGTGCACGCAAATCGAGAAAGGCTAAATGAAGCTAATCGAGGTTTCAAAACATAGAATTTAGGGTTAAAACTATAAATGACCTATCGGGTCATCTCATTCTCCACCTTTAAAACAAATGTTCGTCCTCGAACGAACATAGAAAAGTACCTAGACTGGTGAAAAGATGTAGATATCTACTCCGCATGTCCGACTCAGACTCCCAAGTGGCTGCCTCAATCGGCTGACCTCTCAACTGCATTCGAACTGAAGGATAACTCTTAGACCTCAACTGCTGGACCTGTCGGGCTAGAATAGCCACCGGCTCCTCCTCATAAGTCAAATTCTTGTCCAATTGGACTGAGCTGATATCTAACATATAGGACGGATCACCATGATACTTCCGGAGCATGGAGACATGGAACACTGAATGGACTGCTAAACTAGGTGGCAATGCGAGCTTGTAGGCCACGTCACCCACTTTCTCAAGAATCTCAAAGGGTCTGATATACCTAGCGCTCAATTTGCCCTTCTTTCCGAACCTATTCACACCCTTTATGGGTGAAACCCTGAGCAACACCCTCTCTCTGACCATGAATGCAACATCACGAATTCTACCGTCGGCATAACTCTTCTTCCTAGACTGAGCGGTGCGAAGTCGATCCTGAATAATCTTGACCTTATCTAAGGCATCCTGTACCAAATCTGTACCCAACAACTGAGCCTCCCCCGGCTCGAACCATCCAAATGGTGAACGACACTATCTCCCGTATAATGCATAATAGGGAGCAATTTTGAATGCACGACTGGTAGCTATTGTTGTAGGAAAACTCCGCAAGTGGCAGGAACTGATCCCAAGAACCCCCAAAGTCCATAACACAAGCGCGAAGCATATCCTCCAATATCTGAATGGTGCACTAGGACTGTCCGTCCGTATGGGGATGCACTGATGTGCTCAACTCAATCTACGTGCCCAACTCACAATGTATTGCCCTCAAAAAACTGTGAGATGAACTGCGTACCTCGATCAGAAATGATAGACACGGGCATACCGTAAAGATGGATGATCTCGCGGATGTAGATCTCAGCTAACCGCTTTGAAGAATAGGTAACTACCACTGGAATGAAATATGCTGACTTGGTCAACCTGTCCACAATGACCTATACCGCGTCGAACTTCCTCTGAGTCCGTGGGATTCCAACAATAAAATCCATAGTGATATGCTCCCACTTCCACTCAGGAATCTCTAACTTTTGAAGCAAACCACCAGGCCTCTGATGCTCGTACTTAACTTGCTGAAAGTTTAGACACCGAGCTACATATGCAACTATATCCTTCTTTATCCTTCTCCCTCAATAATGCTTCTGCAAGTCCTGATACATCTTGGCGGCACCCTGATGAATAAAATACCGAGAACTGTTGGCCTCCTCAAGAATCAACTCACGAAGTCCATCCATATTGGGCACACAAATATGACACTGCATCCTCAAAACTCCATCATCTCCAACAGTAACATGCTTGGAACCACCGTGTTGCACCGTGTCCTTAAGGACAAGCAAACGGGGATCAGCATACTGACGCTCTTTGATGCGCTCATGCAAGGAAGACCGAGCGACTATGCATGCTAGAACAAGACTGGGCTCTGAAACATCTAACCTCACGAACTGATCGACCAAAGCCTGAACATCTGCTGCAAGCGGTCTCTCACCAACTGGGATATACGCAAGGCTACCCATACTCACTGCCTTTCTACTTAGGGCATCGGGCACCATATTTTCCCAGGATGATACAAAATGGTGATATCAAAGTCTTTCAACAGCTCCAACCACCTCCCCTGCCTCAAGTTGAGATCCTTTTGCTTGAACAAGTACTGTAGACTCCGATGATCCGTGGATACCTCACACGACACGCCGTAAAGATAGTGCCTCCAAATCATTAGCGCATGAACAATGATTGCCAACTCTAAGTCATGAACAAGGTAATTGTTCTCATGAACTTTCAACTGCCGCAACGCACATGCAATCAACCTGCTATCCTGTATCAATACTGCACCGAGCCCAATACAAGATGCATCACAATACACCATGTAAGATCCTGAGTCGGTGGGCAATACCAACACTGGCGCCGTAGTCAAAGCAGACTTGAGCTTCTGAAAGCTCGACTCACACTCATCCGACCATCTGAATGAGGCACCCTTTTGGTCAATCTAGTCAACGGGGTCGTTATAGATGAAAACCCCTCCATGAACCGGCGGTAATAACCCGCCAAACCCAAGAAACTCTGGATCTCTGTAGCTGAAGTAGGTCTAGGCCAATTTTGAACTACCTCAATCTTCTTAGGATCCACCTTTATGCCCTTTGCCGATACAACATGCCCCAAGAAGGCGACTGAGACTAACCAAAACTCACACTTTGAAAACTTGGCATATAACTGGCTATCCCTCAAAGTCTAAAGTACAATCTGAAGATGCTGCTCGTGCTCCTCTCAACTGCGGGAGCAGATTAAGATATTATCAATAAATACGATCATAAAGGAATCTAAATAGGGTTTGAACACCCGGTTCATCAAATCCATAAATGCAGCTGGGGCATTTGTCAGCCCAAATGACATCAATAAGAACTCATAATGCCTATACCGAGTCCGAAAAGCTGTCTTAGGGACATCGAATGCCCTAATCTTCAACTGATGATAGCCAGATCTCAAATCAATCTTCGAAATAATTTGGCACCCTGAAGCTGATCAAATAAGTCATCAATCTTCGATAGCAGATACTTGTTCTTGATAGTGACTTTTTTCAACTATCGATAGTCTATACACATCCTCATCGACCTATCCTTCTTCTTCATGAAAAACACGAGCGAACCCCAGGGCGAGACACTAGGTCTAATGAATCCCTTATCAAGCAAATCTTGAAACTTCTCCTTTAACTCGTTCAACTCCGGGGGGGGGGGCA
>MCJB01042170.1:45329-83368 GCA_002018475.1 Nicotiana obtusifolia
GGGGGGGGGGGGCATACGGTATGGCGGAATAGATATGGACTGAGTGCCCGGAGCCAAATCAATATAGAAATCAATATCCCCGTCGTGTAACATCCCCAACAAGTCTGCAGGAAATACCTCTGGGAATTCACGAACAACTGGATCTTAATCCATGGATCCAACCTTCGCACTAGAATCACGGACATAGGCTAAATAGGCTAGACACCCCTTCTCGACCATATGTCGAGCCTTCACATAAGAAATAACTTTGCTGGTAGAGTGGCCAGGAGTCCCCCTCAACTCTAATCGAGGCAACCCCGACATGGTCAAGGTCATCGTCTTGGCGTGACAGCCCAATATAGCATGATAAGGTGATAGCCAATCCATACCCAATATGACATCAAAATCTAACATATCAAGAAGTAGAAGGTCTACACTAGTCTCAAGACTCCTAATAGTAACCACACACGAGCGATAGACACGGTATACAATAATAGAATCTCCCAAAGGTATGGACACGTACACAGGAGCACTCAAAGAATTACGAGGCACAACCAGATATGAAGCAAATAACGATGACACGTAGGAATAAGTAGATACCTGATCAAACAGAACAGAGGCATCTCTATGGCAAATGGGAATAATACCTATGATAATGGCGTCAGATGACTCGGCCTCAAGCATAGCTAGGAAGGCATAGCATCGGGGTTGGGCCCCGCCACTCTGATTTACATCTCTAAGATGGCCTCTACTTGGCTGGCCTCCATCTCTAGTGGCCTGACCTCCACTTCTAACGGCCTGAACCCCACGTCTGGCTGCTTGGCCCCTGCCTCTAGCTGGCTGGGTGGGCGGTGGAGCAACCGGTGCCGGAATTATGGCACGAGAACCCTGCTATTGCATGTAGCTTCTGTGATCTGGGGCAAACTCTAGCAATGTGTCTCGGATCACCACAAGTATAACAAGCCCTCGGTTGCTATGACTGCTGACCTTGGAACTGGCTGATAGGAGCTGATGGTGCACAGTAGGCTGGTTGTCCAGAGTGAGACACAAAAGGACCACGGCTTTCGGAAGCACTATGGGACGTCTGAAGCGCTGAATAAAATGGCCTGGGAGGATGGCATCTACCAAAAGCACCCCTGCCTCCAGATGAGGCACCAATGAAACTATCGGAATGATGGGGCCTCTTATCTAACACCGCCCCCCTCTCCTGAACACAAACCAACTCGATACATCTGGCAATATCAACGACCGTCTGGAAGGTAATATCACTCCCTGTCTCCTTGGCCATCTGAAGCCTGAGAGTGTAAGTGATCCCATCAATAAATCTCCTCACTCGCTCAGTAAGAAGCAAGATAGTGGCATGGCGAGCTAAGTCCACAAATCGAGTCTCGTATTGGGTGACAGTCATACCACCCTGCTGAAGTCATTCAAACTGCCTGCGATACTCCTTTCTCAAGGTGACAGGGATGAACTTCTCTAGAAATAGCTGTGAGAACTGGTCCCAAGTAAGTGCAGGCGACCCAACTGGTCTAGTCAACATATAATCTCTCCACCATCTCCTGGCGGAACCAATCATCTGAAAGGCTGCAAAATCGACCCCATTAGTCTCAACTATACCCATGTTCCGCAGAACCGTGACAACAGTCCAGAAAATTCTGTGTGTCCTTAGAGGGTGCACCACTAAAATGAACAGGAAAGAGCTTGGTGAACTTATCCAATCTCAACATAGCCTCGAAAGATAAAGCGGGCCTATCACCGTCCATGAACTACCCCAACTGGCGGGGCTGCAGGAGTTTGAAACTAGGGAGCCACCTGCTCTGGAGTGTGAGTTGTAGGAGTCTGTGCTCCTCCCCCAGCCCGAGAGACAGCTGGTGCCACGGGGAAGTTACCGGTCTGGGCCACACTCTCCATAAGGCCCACCAAACGGACTAGAGTGTCCTGAAGCACTGGAGTGGCTATAAACCCCTCCGGGACCTGAGTTGGCCCAACAGGTACAGTCTGGGCTGGAACCTCCTCATCAAAATCTACCTGAGGCTCCACTGCTGCTGCCGCTGCTCAAGCTCTAGGCTGAGCTCTGCCTCAACCTCTCCCTCGGCCTCTGTTATGACCTCGGCCTCAACCTCTGCCCCTAGACGTAGCTGCCACATGCGGCTCCGGCTCCTGCCCGGCAGTAGATATAGTGCGCATTCTTGCCATCTGCAAGAGAACAAGAATAGAAGGGTTCAATCATCAATGATAGAATAAAATAGTACAACAGAGTAAGAAAGAAGTGACATTTTTCCTAAACTCCATAGCCTCTGGAAGATAAGTACAGACGTCTCCGTACCAATCCTCCAGATCTACTAAGCTTGCTCGCGACTCGTGAGACCTAGGCATCCTAGTGCTCTGATACCAACTTGTCACGACCCGAAAATCCCACCCTCGGGACCACGGTGGTGCCTAACATTACACTTGCTAGGAAAGCAAACGTTAGAACAGTTTATCCATTTTTAACAGTTTAGATTAAATAATAATGAAGAAACCGAAATAACTGAAATAAGTTCTGAAGTAAAGTGCGGAAAACCATAACATCTGAAATATCTAATACAGCTCGAATATGGCGTCACAAGTACACGAGCTACTAGAAGTTCTACAAATAGAGTCTAAAATAAATATAACTGTTTTGAATGAAATGAACAACAAAAAAAGAAAGAGGAAGGGGACTTCAAGGTCTGCAGATATCAGCAAATCTACCTCAAGTCTTCGAATGTGATAATCCGAGCTAGTGCACCTCACGTACAGCTAGGACCAGTACTAAAATCTGCACAAGAAGTGCAGAGTGTAGTATGAGTACAACCGACCCAATGTACTCCGTAAGTGTCGATTCTAACCTCGACGAGGTAGTGACGGAGCTATGACAGGACACTCATATTATTAAATGTGTACAAACATAGAAATATGTACCAAAAAGCAAGAAATAGAGATTTAATATGTACAGTTGGGAGGGGACATGCAAAAGGGGGCAAGATATGATAACTACAACAGAAATGACAACACAAGGCAGTCAAATAAATCATCAACCAATAAAGACAGATAAATATACGGAGTAAAGTTGGCACGACATCACCCTTCGTGCTTTTACTCTCAACCTTACCAAGAAATAATGACATAAGTAGAATGAAATGGCACGGCATCACCCTTCCGTGCTATTACTCAGATTTGCCCATGTAACAATAAATAATTGATATAGAAGGCACGACATCACTCTTCGTGCTTTATCTCTCATCCTCACAATGTATTAATCAATAAATGAAGAAATAATATGGCACAACATCACCCTTCGTGCTATAACACTCTCCATAACCATGTAGTAATGAATATAAATATTCGGAAGATAAATAATGCAACGGACGTACTTTACGTCAATAATGATTCTAAGATACCAAACCTCAACTTCCAAAATACTCAACCATCACAATAAATCCATAAATACGGAAGGAACGATCAAATAAACAATAATCTAATCTAAGCATTGTTGTCATAATTTAAGAGGCAATAAATCACAAAGAAACAAGTTCTACAGCATGCTTTAACCCAACAACAATGCATAAGTACTCGTCACCTCACATATACGTTGTACCCACATATTAAACACGTAGCAAATAGGCAAACAAGTCCTAATCCCTCAAGCCGAGGTTAACCATGATATTTACCTCGCTCCGCAACCAATTCAAAGTTAAACTACGGCCTTGCCTTTCGAACAAGCCTCCGAACCAACTCAATCTAGCAAATTATCAATCAAACGACTCAAAATAAGCCTTAGAAACTACCCACGAATGAAAGAGGTTCAATTTAAATTATTATTGAAAAAGTCAACAAAAGTCAACCCCCGGACAGCTTGGTCAAAACCCGAGGTTCGAATCAAAATCCAATCACTCATTCACCCCCATCCCCGTTATGTAAATCAATTTGAAATCCGACCTCAATTCGAGGTCTAAATTCCAGTTTTACAAGAATCCCTAATTCTACCCAAATCCTTAATTTCTACCATGGAAATCCTAGATTTAAGGTTGAAATCTTATGGAATATAACGAGTAATTTGAAAGGAAGTAGATTAGAGTCACTTACCAATAAATTGATGAAGAAAAGCTCTTGAAAAATCGCCTCTAGGATGTTTAGGGTTGAGAATTTGAGAGAATGAGCTAAAATCCAGTCTCTGCTATCATTGCTTTTGCGAAGATTTGTTCGCAAATGCGACCATGCTGACTGACCCAGTCTTCTTCGCCTGTGAGGAAGTGGTTCGCAAATATGAACCTGATAGGGATTTGAAAGTTTGCAAATACGAACATTGGCCTCGCAATTGCGAGATCAGAGGTTGCACCAGAACCAGATTTTCACCAGCTATTTTTTCTTAACTACAAACCACTACGAAGCCAATCCAAAACTCACTCGAACCCTCGGGGCTCTAAACCAAACATGTATACAAGTTCAAAAATATCATATGAACTCACGCACGCTATCAAAACACCAAAATAACACTTAGATCTACGAATCGGACACCAAATGAATGAATTTTCCAAAGAAATGTAAGAACTTACATTTTAACAACCCGACGTTCGAATCACGTCAAATCAATTCCGTTTTGCACCAATTTTACAGACAAGTCATAAATACAGAAATGGACTTATATAGAGTTTCGGAACCAAAATGCGGACCTGGATGCAACAAAGTCGAATTTCGGTCAAACTTATTAATTCTTTAAGCTTTTTAAGCTTCTAGTTTTCAATAAATTGCGATAATTCGAGTTAGGGACATCCGAAATTGATTTAGGGCATACGCTCGAGTCTCAAATCACGACACGGACCCATCGGGATTATCAAAACACTGATCCGGGGCCGTTTGCTCAAAACGTTGACCGAAGTCAACTCAAGTGAGTTTTTAGGCACGATTTCACATTTTCGTCACATTTTCACATAAGAACCTTCCGAAAAAAGAAACGGACCGCAGTTAAACTGAGCTAATCGAGGTAGCGAAACACAAAATTTAGGGTTAAAACTATAAATGACCTATCGGGCCATCACAACATAAGCTACGTGGTTGATAAGTTCCCTTTCACAAAGTTTGCAGAATTTTGTTATTGTATTTTTGCACGAAGACCAAAGCTAAAAACTAACTTATTTAGTTAAACTGTTTGACTTCTTCTTGTTTTAAATGGATTCATGCAATTTATATACGTTCTCCAATTAAATTAGTAATATGTTTTTTTAAAAAATATGTCCAAAATATAAAAGGATTACACAGCTAACATGCAATATAAAAAGAAATATAATTATGTTCGAAAAGTAATTATTAATTGAATTCTTAAGGATAATAGAATTACATGAGAATGTGGCAATTCTCAAGCAGAAGCAGAAAATAAGTTATATATGTTAGATTTCCAATCAATACTGGGATTTAGACTTAAGTAGTAAAGCAAATATGTGGATTGGTAGACTACTTACGGTTACTCTCTTTTTAGTCAAATTCACAAAAAACAATTTAACTATATTCTAAAACTGGCATATAAATAAATGGATTTAGCAAAAAGTTTCGAGAGTTTAAGAATTTCCTAAAAGTAATAGAATTATATGGCTAATATCTAGGATTTTAGTATCAAGTATGTCCTAAAACTCATAGGATTACATTGCTAACGGTGTCTAGAATTCCGTTATGATTTTTTTTATAATAAGTTATTATGTTTAATGTTACAAAGTTATTTTTATAAACTAACATTATATTCGTGCTTTTATAATAATATATAGATATATAGATAGATCAATAGGTACATATGGGTTTTGGGTTGGATCGAGTCGGGTTGGTCGTCTTTTAATTTAGTCAATATTGATTAGATTGAAAATAAAAAAAATATATTTAGTAAAGAAATATTACATCGGAAAATTAAGTTTTCTAGCAATTGTGACTATTGTGTGAGTAAGTGAAAGTCTTATGATTTTGTGCTAGAAAATATAGTTATATAATTTTATTTTTTAAAAAATAATTCATAAAATAAGTGATCATTTGTGAAATTTACCCATAAAAAACATTATGAGTCCGATATCACATTGTGACAAAAAGCTTTTACTGTAAAATAAAATATGACAAAATAAATAAAACTTTTTCTCTTTAGATGCTAATTTGATTCGGGTTATTTGGAGGCCAAGTATGAAAATGGTCCAGATGTATGTATGAGGTCGAACTCGAGCCCGCCCATATACAGTCAAATTGGCTCGATTCTACGCAATTAGTATCCATCATGTTTACGGCTCGATAAATCGGGGTGGAGACCCAACGACGTTAAATCGGAGTACGAAGCCAGGATGACCAAAATGAGTCTACCGAGATCGATCCCAGGAAACATTCTAGGGCAGGTCATCGAATTTGAATGATGAAAGGACCGGAAAATCTGTGATGGGTGAGTATCATGGCGGAAATCTCGGCATCAATCAATACGACCGTTAAACCATCAATCAAGGGATATTTTACTTTGTAAATAGATTCTTACCTTGTACAAAAGATTATCCCCCAACTATATAAAGGGGCAATGTAATTGTCCAAAGGGCATCTTATGAAAATCATCAATACAAAGAAAAAAAAACAGCTTTTATTGTTTTTATACATTACTTTATTCATATGGTTCCATTCATATTGAAAGAATCAGTCAAGGCCAGGATTATCCAAGGCTTGTGGTTTGTATCTCTTCTCCATTTATTTATTAACTTTAATTTCCGTTATATTATTCGTTATCTGTATCAAACTTAATCACATATCCTTAAAACCACACATAAATTCAATTGTTATCCAAAATTTAGGTTAAACAGTTTGGCGCCCACCGTGGGGCTAAGGATAATAGTGAGTGTTTGATACAAATTTTTGTCACGCAAATTGTTTTACACTTGCTCTTCGAAGTATCTCTGATTTCAGGTTGCAATACGGCTATGTCGCATTCTCAATCTATGCCTTTGTACGTCGATAATGAATTCGATTATCAAGGAGAAAACAACAACATAGCACCCAGTGATGAAGTTTCGATCGACGCTAATTCACAAGTGGCAGTCGATGCAGATCAAACTACTGGCCCGTCAAATAGCGTTCGTAGAGAACCTCGATCAACGACACAGAATCCCCAAAACGACGAAAGGGACGGGATCAGCCTCAGGATGATCTTCGAAATGTTGCAAGCCCAGCAGGCAGCCATTACTCAGTTACAAAATCGAAGCCAAATATCGAACAAAGCTGAGCTTGGCCCTTCTCGGGTAACTGTTCCTAGGAATGAACCAGTGACGGGAGAGCCAAATGAAGGTGAATCGGGGGCAAACTCCGGGATTATGAGGATGCTCGAGAAATTAACCAGACGAGTTGAATCCGGAGAGAAAAAGATCGAGGCAAATGACAAAAAGGTGGAGACGTACAACTCCAGGGTGGATTAAATCCCAGGAGCACTCCCGATATTAAAGAGCTTAGATTCCAAAAAATTTATACAAAAACCTTTCCCATCGAGCGCTGCTCCAAAACTAATGGCCAAAAAATTTCACATGCCGGAAATTCCTAAGTACAATGGAACGACCGATCCAAACGAGCATGTGACCTCATACGCATGCGCTATAAAAGGGAACGACTTGGAAGACGACGAGATCGAATCCGTTCTTTTGAAAAAGTTCGGGAAAACCTTGTCGAAGGGAGCCATGACATGGTATCATAACTTACCCCCTAATTGCATTGACTTCTTTGCTATGCTTGCAGATTCCTTTGTAAAAGCACACGCAGGCGCCATCAAGGTTGAAACGCGAAAGTCGGACCTATTCAAAGTCATATCTCGTTTTCAGATGGAACGGATGGACCTGCCACCTCTCAATGACGATTGGGCTGTTCAGGCCTTCACCCAGGGGCTCAACGTTCGAAGCTCGACGGCTTCACAGCAACTCAAGCAAAACTTGATAGAATATCCTGCCGTCACATGGGGTGTGTACATAACCGATACCAATCGAAAATCAGAGTCGAAGATGATCAGCTTGGAGCCCCTTCAGGATCTATTTATCCCGTCACAACTCATGATAGAGTTCGAAGGGAGATTTATCGTGAACCAAGATTGAATAGAGAATGGCATCGGCCATACCATGGGGATAGAAAAATCCCTACAGCAAGGCAAAATTAACCGAGACACGAAAGGAGAAATGATCGAAGTCAGAATAACCGGGGGCCCATAATTAAAGGCAACTTCGAGAGAACCACCGGTCATCAAGAGGCACCACGGTTATCGGAGTACAATTTTAATGTTGATGCAGCCACTCTCGTATCAGCTATCGGTCGCATCAAAGACACTAAGTGGCCTCGACCGTTACAATCGGATCCAGCCCAAAGGGATTCTAATCTGATATGCAAATATCACGGTACTCACGGTCATAGAACAGAAGATTGCCGACAATTGAGAGAGGAGGTAGCAAGGTTGCTCGAAAACGGACATCTTCGAGAATTCTTAAGCGACCGAGCGAAGAATCATTTCGGAAATAGAAATAAACAAGCAAGCCAGGAAGAGTCACAACACACGATCAACATGATTATCGGCGGAGTAGATACCCCTCAAGGTCCGATGCTGAAACGCACCAAGATATCTATCACCAGGTAAAAGCGCACTCGAGACTACACAACGGAGGGGATCTTACATTGTAGCGAGAAAGATGCGAAATGGATTATGCTACCCCACAATGACGCACTAGTAATATATGTGCTTATACACAAAATTAGACTAAAACACATACTGATCGACCCAGGCAATTTGGCCAATATAATCCAATCATGGGTCATAGAACAACTCGGCATGACGGATCAAATTGTTCCTATAGTCCGAGTACTCAATGGATTCTATATGGCATGTGAAACCACCAAGGGTGAAATAATGTTACCGATAAATACTGCCGGAACCATTCAGGAAACAAAGTTTTGCGTAATCGGAGGGGATATGAGGTAAAAAGCTCTATTCATGAGGCCATGGATCCACGACATGAGAGCCGTGCCTTCGACGTTGCACCAAGCATTGAAATTCCCATCACCCGATGGAATTATAACGGTTTACGGGGAACAACCGGCTGCGAAAGATGTTACAACCCATATCCACACGTGTTAGTTCATGCCATATGTTATTTAACATAAATCCAAGAAGTAATTATCTTTGAGATGATAAGAAGTTAATCCTATTGGTCTTAAGTGATATAAGGGTGTACAAGGGTGATTAACAAGTATTAGGAGTTAAACGAATCAAGGATGTTGTAACTCATATTTTCGGGTAAACCTAGAGGTGCTTAATACAATGAAGAGTTCCTTTTTAAGTTATTTGAATCATATAATAACCGTATCATAAGTCTTGAAGTCAAACGAGTTATGAAACAAAAGTCGACAAAAGTTGTCGTAACTTAGGTTCATAATTTTACTTAAACATTACATCAAATGTTTCTAAGCTTTTCTCACAATTTAAAAGGAATTACGGGGTGATCTACCTACCAAATTAAATATCTATGAGTCTAGTTTCCAACGCATTAAACCTTTTGTCAATACGATCTCGGAGTATAGAGATAATTGTATTTCCGCAGACCTGCGTAGATTGGTAGGTGACAAGTAGGTGCATCACCTACTTGCCAAAATTAGAGGACAAAATTAAAAGTCCCAAAGTCGGCCAAGAGAGGACTTTTAAGGAGTTATAAACTCAGTTATTTCACCCTTATTTCAGTCCTTCACAACCAAATTTAACCCCTGCAACCCCTCCCCAAAAATCCCACACAAACCCTAATCGATTTTCCCTCTCTTTCAAGTTCTAATTGGGGGTGAAACCTAGAGTTTGAAGAACCAAGGAAAGGGCTGAGTTATCCAACAAGTAAGGTAAGTTTACTGCTCTCTTTCATACATTTTTTCTCCTGTGAATTCATGGTAATTCGTTCTATACATGTAAGAACTCACGGGACGGTGATCGGAAGCCGTGAGTTCGAGTTATTCACTTGTAGCGGACTGTTTTGTGGACTGTCTTGTGTTGCTGTTGGGCTGCACGTTTTACTACTGTTTTGTGAAGTTTTCGAGGAATAAGGTTGTGGAGAAACACCATATAGATTTATGGTTGTGGGCTGATAGTTCTTCGTCACATTTCCGGGTCGTTTGACACGACTACGGTGGCCATCGTATGTATGAAGTGATTAGCTTGTACGTGGACTGTTTTGGGAGGCTCAATATGATTATTATTGATGTTGTTTGGGCTTTTTGGTGATTATTTTGAATTGTGTGAAGTCATATATATAGGGGAGGTGCTGTCCGTTTCATCGTAAAATAGGTTGTGGTCGATACATAATAGTTATGACGCTTAAATGATAACGATAGTATCGTTTCTCTTATTGTAGACTAAGGAGTTGTGACAGTTGCATAGCTTGAGATTGGGGCAGTATATACAACGTATGTGAGTCTATTCCTTTCTTTCTTTTGCACGACTCCGATGGTACATGATGTAATGAACGAGCTTCCAAAGAAACTCTACTCTTAGAAGCTGGCAGTACTTACATTGTTTTCCCTCTTATGGAACGATTGACGTTGATGTTGCTTCTCTTGTCCGGAGAAGGGATCTCGCCAATCACCGCTGAACTGGACAGCCTACTGTGGTGGGGGAGCTGCACCTGCCTGTCTATCAGGACCTGCGGCACGACATGCAACGTCCACAAATAAAAGGACGTCAGTACAAATAAAGTACTGAGTGTATAAGGTAGGGAACCATAAGTACGAACAGTAATGTAAGCAGGGATAGAGAATATACAACCTGTAACATCTGGGTACCTCTGAGGGCTACTGACATGAAATGCATGATACATATGTATATATAAATTAACTTTTAAAACATACGGCTCTGTGGGCATCATCGTCATTATATCGTACCCAGCCGTAACAGGCTCGGTAAAAACGTACCCGGCCATCATAAGGCTCGGTAGAATCGTACCCATCCACGTGGAGCTCGGTAAAACCCAACTGATCAGTGGTTGCACAATAGGTGCCGTACTCGGCCGACTATAGCGCGGCTCGATAGAGTAAAATAGATACATATATATAATGCATGCTCGACTCATGAAAATACGTTCTAAGCCTTTTGGAGTGACGTAAGGTTGGTATCCTCTGTACACGTTATTAGGACTAACTCTTCACCATGAACCTTATAAGAATTAGGAAGTACCAACAACATTGATAGCATAAGAACAAGAGAAGCAACATCAACGTCAATCGTTCCATAAGAGGGAAAACAATGTAAGTACTGCTAGCTTCTAAGAGTAGAGTTTCTTTGGAAGCTCGTTCATTACATCATGTACCATCGGAGTCGTGCAAAAGAAGGAAAGGAATAGACTCACATACGTTGTATATACTTCCCCAATCTCAAGCTATGCAACTGTCACAACTCCTTAGTCTACAATAAGAGAAACGATACTATCGTTATCATTTAAGCGTCATAACTATTATGTATCGACCACAACCTATTTTATGATTAAACGGACATCACCTCCCCTATATATATGACTTTACACAATTCAAAACAATCACAAAACATCCTAAACAACATCAATAATAATCATATTAAGCCTCCCAAAACAGTCCATGCACAAGCTAATCACTTCATACATAAGATGGCCACCGTAGTCGTGTCAAATGACCCGGAAATGTTTCGAAGAACTATCAGCCCACAAACCTAAATCTATATGGTGTTTCTACACACCTTTCTTCCTCCAAAACTCCACAAAATAGTAGTAAAACATGCAGCCCAACAGCAACACAAAACAGTCCGCTACAAGTGAATAACTCGAACTCACGGCTTCCGATCATCGTCCCGTGAGTTCTTACATGTATAGAACGAATTACCATGAATTCACAGGAGAAAAAATGTATTAAAGAGAGCAGTAAACTTACCTTACTTGTTGGATAACTCAGCCCTTTCCTTGGTTCTTCAAACTCTAGGTTTCACCCCCAATTAGAACTTGAAAGAGAGAGTAAATCGATTAGGGTTTGTGTGGGATTTTTGGGGAGGGGTTGCAGGAGTTCAATTTGGTTTTGAAGGTTTGAAATAAGGGTGAAATAACTATTATAACCCATATTTTTACACGTTAGATTATGCTGTAAGATAGTCTACATAGGTCCGAGAAGAGATTACCTTTGAGATAATAAGAATTTAGTCCTATTGGTCTTAAATGATGCAAGGGTGTATAAGGGTGGTTAGCAAGTATTAGAAGATAAACGAGCTAAGGATATTGTAACTCATATTTTCGGGTAAATCGGGAGGTGATTAACATTACCAAGAGGTCATGTTTTAAGGTATTTGAATCGTATAATATCCGTTTCATAAGTCTTGAAGTCAAACGAGTTATGAAACAAAACTCGACAAAGTTGTCGCAACTTAGGTTCACAATTTTACTTAAACATTAGGTCAAATGTTTCTGAGCTTTCTCCCAATTTACAAGGAATTACGGGGTGATATACCTATCAAATTAAAGGTCTATGAGTCTATTTTTCAACGTATCAAACGGTTTGTCAATACGATCTCTTAGTATAGAGATAATTGTATTTCCACAGACCTGCGCAGATTGGTAGGTGACAAGTAGGTGCATCACCTACTTGCCAAAATTAGGGGACAAAATTAAAAGTCCCAAAGTCGGCCAAGAGAAGATTTTAAGGGCTGTTAAACTCAGTTATTTCACAATTATTTCAGACCTTCAAAACGAAATTGAACCCCTGCAACCCCTCCCCAAAAATCCCACCCAAACCCTAAACGATTTTCCCTCTCTTTCAAGTTCTAATTGAGGGTGAAACCTAGAGTTTGAAGAACCAAGGAAAGGGCTGAGTTATCTAACAAGTAAGGTGAGTTTACTACTCTCTTTCATACATTTTTTCTACTTTTAATTCATGGTAATTCGTTCTATACATGTAAGAACTCACGGGACGGTGATCGGAAGCCGTGAGTTCGAGTTATTCAATTATAGCGGACTATTTTGTAGACTGTTTTGTGTTGCTGTTGGACTGAGTGTTTTACTACTGTTTTGTGGAGTTTTGGAGGAAGAAGGGTGTGTAGAAACACCATACATATTTAGGGTTGTGGGCTGATAGTCCTTCGTAACAATTCCGGGTCGTTTGACACGACTATGGTGGCCATTGTATGTATGAAGTGATTGGCTTGTGCATGGAATGTTTTGGGAGGCTTAATATGATTATTATTGATGTTGTTTGGGCTGTTTTGATGATTGTGTTAACTTGTGGGAAGTCATATATATAGGGGAGGTGTTGTCCGTTTTATCGCAAAATAGGTTACAGTCGATACATAATAGTTACGACGCTTAAACGATAATGGTAGTGTCATTTCTCTTATTGTAGACTAAGAAGTCGTGGAAGTTTCATAGCTTGAGATTGGAAAGTATATGAAAGGTATGTGAGACTGTCTTTTTCCTTCTTTTGCACGACTCTGATTGTACATAATGCAATGAACGAGCCCCAAAGATACTCTACTCTTAGAAGGTAGTAGTACTTATATTGTTTCCCCCTTATGAGAGGATTGATGTTGATGTACTTCTTTGACCTTGCGCCAGTCCGAAAGGTTGAAACTGTGATTCCAATGAGTCCAGCATGCATTATCTATTTTACTCTACCGAGCCACGCTATAGTCAGCCGGGCAGGCACCTATTGTGCAACTATATATATATATATATGTTTTACATTACTTAGTCACGCTATGGACGACAACTATTTTACTTTACCGCGCCGCGCTATAGTCGGTCGGGCAGGCACCTATTGTGCAACCACTGATCAGTTGAGTATGATGAAGATGAGGCCCACAGAGGAGTATGTATATGATGATGATAAGGCCCACAGAGGCGTATGTATATGATGATTTTAGAAAGGATATATATATATATATATATATATATATATATATATATATATATGTATANTGTATACGCATGTGCACATCAGGCATCTCATGGTTAGTCGCCCTCAGAGGCATTCAGATGGTACAGATTGTATGTTTCTTATCCCGATATATGTTATTGTTCTTATGTTATGTTTTCCCATCTTACATGCACAGTACTTTATCCGTACTGACGTCCTTTTATTGTGGATGTTGCATGTCGTGCTGCAGGTCCGGACAGACAGATAGACGAGGCTCCCCCACCACAGTAGGTTGTCCAGTTCAGCGGATATTAGCGAGCCCCATCCTTCGGACTTGCCGTAGTCTCGGTATGCATTTTGTTATAGGCATTATGGGCATGTCGGGGCCCTGTTCCGACACAGGTTGCATCATGTATGTTCCAGTAGAGGCTCATAGACAAGGGGTGGGTTTATGTATAGTTGGATTGCCTTGTCGGCAAATGTATTTTGTTATACAGTTTTTGCATCGCAGCCTTAAGGGCCATGTTATATATATGTATGTTCATGTTACTGTATGGTATTTCAGTTGATCATGATCATGGTTTGCTATTCATACGGGCATCGTCGATCTTGTAGATAACAAGGGAGGTAAGATGAAAGGTACGCCGGCACTCGGCGAGCAGGGTCCGGGTGCCAGTCGCGACCCTCCGGCTTGGGTCGTGACAATAACTGAGTTTATAATCCCTTAAAAGTCCTCTCTTGGCCGACTTTGGGACTTTTAATTTTGTCCTCTAATTTTGGCAAGTAGGTGATGCACCTACTTGTCACCTACCAATCTGCGCAGGTCTGTGGAAATAAAATTATCTCTATACTCCAAGATCGTATTGACAAACGGTTTAATTCGTTGGAAACTAGACTCATAGATCCTTAATTTGGTAGGTAGATCACCCCGTACTTCCTTGTAAATTGGGAGAAAAGGTTAGAAACATTTGACCTAATGTTTAAGTAAAATTATGAACTAAGTTGCGACAACTTTTGTTGACTTTTGTTTCATAACTCGTTTGACTTCAAGACTTATGATACGGATATTATATGATTCAAATACCTTAAAAAAGACCTCTTCAGTGTATTAAGCACCTCTAGGTTTCCCCGAAAATATGAGTTACAACATCCTTGATTCGTTTAACTCCTAACACTTGTTCATCACCCTTGTACACCCTTATATAACTTAAGACCAATAGGATCAACTTCTTATCATCTCAAAGATAATTATTTCTTGGATTTATGTTAAATAACATATGGCATGAACTAACACGTGTGGATATGGGTTGTAACACCCTCCCCCCTAGGAACATTCGTCCTCGAATGTAAGGGTTCATGGGGAGTTTAAATCATCGTGGATTCCGGCCGAGTTTCTCTCATAAATAGAGGACGAACTTGCTAGCAGTTAACTCAATGTATGGCCTTACAAGAGTATGTAAATTTTTGGACATGTACATTATCTGTATATCACCATTTTGTATTAAGGAAGAGTTTTCTCAAGCTATTGCTTACCTCATAGAGCTGTTCCACCTTCTAATGCATCCTGTGTTCCCCTAGCATCCTCGTTATCTTTATTCTGGAACAGGTAAGCGTATTTAGACTTCATCTTCTCCTCTGCTTCCCATGTCATTTCTTCCATATTCTTTTTCCTCCACAATACTTAGACGGAAGCTACATCTTTTGTTCTCAGCTTGCGGACTTGTCGATCTAATATAGCCACTAGCACTTCTTCATATGATAGATCCTCTATAACTTGTACATCTTTGATAGGGACGACTCGAGAAGGGTCTCCAATACATTTCCTCAACCTAGATACATGGAATACCGGATGGACAAATTCCAATTCGGATGGCAATTCTAACTCATAAGCAACATGTCCAATTCGTCGAAGAATTTTATACGGACCGATATACCTTGGACTCAACTTACCCTTCTTCCCAAAACGCATAACACCCTTCATTGGTGAGATCCTCAGGAAAACCCAATCACCAATCTCAAACTCCAGATCACGACGTCGGACATCGGAATAAGACTTTTGCCTGCTTTGTGTCGTCCTCAATCGTTCCTGTATCACCTTCACCTTCTCAATGTCTTGGTGAATCAAATCTGGCCCATATAATTCTGTTTCACCGACTTCAAACCATCCAACTGGTAATCTACATCTCCTCCCGTATAGTACCTCGTATGGGGCCATTTTAATACTGGAATGGCAGCTATTATTGTAGGAAAATTCTATGAGTGGAAGATGGTCATCCCAATTTCCCTTAAAATCTAGAACACATGCTCGTAGCATATCTTCAAGTGTCTAAATAGTACGTTCAGCCTGTTCGTCAGTCTGCGGATTGAATGTCGTGCTGAGATTCACTTGTGTGCCTAAACCCTTCTGAAAAGACCTCCAAAAGTTAGCCGTAAATTGAGCTCCTCGGTCTGATATAATAGATACCGGCACACCATGAAGCCTAACAATCTCCTTGATATACAACTTCGCATAATCTTCAGCTGTGTAAGTTGTCTTAACTGGCAGAAATGGGCACATTTTGTAAGTCGATCAACTATCACCCAGATGGAGTCAAACTTATGATAAGAGTGAGGTAATCGAATAATGAAGTCCATATTAATCACCTCCCATTTCCAGGTCGGAATCTCTATATTCTGAAGCAATCCACCGGGTTTCTAATGTTCTATCTTTACTTGTTGACAATTGGGACACTGGGCTACAAATTTTGCAATAGACTTCTTCATGCTATCCCACCAATACTGCTCTTTGACATCATGATACATCTTTGTCGAGCCGGGATGGATGGAATATCGGGATTGATGAATCTCATTCATAATCTTCTCTTGCAACCCTGCCAAATTAGGCACAGATAATCGGCCCTGGTATCTCAATGCCCCATCTCCTCTAATCTCAAAAGCCGTAATTTTACACTGCTAATTGCTCTCTCTCAATCGTACTAAGATAGGATCTTCATATTGCCGTGCTTTTACCTCCGCTACCAAAGATGATTCTGATGTATTATGTACAGTAACACCTCCATCATCAGAGTCTAATAATCTGATTCTCATATTGGCTAGCTGATGAAGCTCTTTAGTCAACCCCCATCTACCTGCTTCAATGTGTACTAAGCTTCCCATTGACTTACAGCTGAGAGCGTCTGCCACAACATTGGCTTTACCGGGATGATACAATATCTCAACGTCGTAGTCTTTCAGTAATTCGAGCCACCTACGCTGCCTCAGGTTCAACTCCTTCTGATTGAAGATGTATTGTAAACTCTTGTGATCTGTGTAGATGTCAACATGGACGCCGTATAAGTAGTGCCGCCATATGTTCAAAGCATATATTACTGCAGCCAATTCCAAATCATGGGTTGGATAATTCTTTTCATTCTTCATCAATTGTCTTGATGCATAAGCAATCACCTTCCCACGCTGCATCAATACGCACCCCAAACCTATACCTGAGGCATCACAATATACCACATAACCTTCTGTTCCTTCAGGAAGAGTGAGCACTGGGGAGGATGTCAATCGATTCTTCAGCTCCTGAAAACTACATTCACAAGCGTCAGACCATTGGAACTTGGTAGCTTTCTCTGTTAACTTAGTCAATAGTGCTGATATAGAGGAAAACCCTTCTACAAACCGCCTATATATCCTGCTAGCCCCAGGAAGCTGCGGACTTCTGATGGTGTTGTAGGCCTCAGCCAATTCTTTACTGCATCGATATTCTGAGTGTCGACACTAATACCCTCGTCAGATATCACATGGCCAAGGAATGCTACTGAATTCAGCCAGAATTCACATTTGGAGAGCTTAGCATATAACTTATGATCTTGAAGCGTCTGTAATACTATCTGCATTCCGCCTCCGAACGGGAATACACCAGAATGTCATCAACGAATACAATCACGAACACATCAAGATAGGGCCTGAATACAGTATTCATGAGATCCATAAAAGCTGTTGGGGCATTTGTTAGCCCGAACGACATCACCAAGAACTCAAAGTGCCCATATCTAATCCGGAAGGCCGTCTTTGGAATATCCTTCTCCTTAACCCTCACCTGATCATACCCTGAACATAAGTCAACCTTGGAGAAATACTTGGCACCCTGGAGTTGGTCAAACAGGTCATAAATCCTTGGAAGTGGATATTTGTTCTTTATATCAAACTTATTCAACTGTCGATAATCGATACACATCCTTAACGACCCGTCTTTCTTTCGCACGAACAAGACTGGCGCACTCCAAGGTGAAGTGCTAGGCCTAATGAAGCCCTTATCCAGCAAGTCCTTCAACTGCACCTTCAACTCTCGCAACTCTGCTGGGGCCATTCTGTATGGAGGGATAGAGATCGGTTGAGTGTCAGGCAACACATCAATGCTAAACTCAATCTCCCTTTCAAGAGGAAGGCCTGGGAGTTCATCTGGGAAAACATCTGAAAATTTATTGACCACGAGGATTGATTGTAGAGTAGGTGGCTTCGCCTTCACATCCCTAACGTGAACAAGATGATAAATATAAACTTTTGAGATCATCTTCCTTGCCTAAGATAGGAAATAAACCTACCCTTCGGTGTAGCAATGTTCCCCTTCCATTCAATGATGGATTCACCAGGAAATTGAAACCTAACCATCTTCGTACGACAGTCAACATTTGCATAGCACGAGGCCAACCAGTCCATTCCCATTATCACATCGAAATCAACCATTTCTTACTCAAATAAATTTGCCGAGGTTTGACGACTACAAATCGTCACAGTTTAACCTCTATATACCCTTCTAGCAATCACAGAATCTCCTATTGGAGTAGATACAGCAAGGGGTTTACTTATCAATTCAGGTTCAATGCCAAACTTATTAGCCTCAAAGGGTGTAACATATGATAATGTAGATCCCGGATCAATCAGCGCATATACATCATAAAAAACACAGACAATATACCTGTAACAATATCTGGAAACGACTCGAGATCCTGTCGACCTACTAGAGCATAGGTTCGATTTTGAGCACCACTCGAACTCGGCCCTGCACCTCAACCTCTACGACGACCTGTCGACTACTGAAAACCCTTTGCTGGAGGTCGAACTGATAAGGAAGAACCAGACACAGATTTAGTCCGCTGAGCCATACCATCACCTCCTCTGTTAGGACAATCCCGTATCATATGGTTAGGATGTCCACAAGAATAACATGCATTAGAACCTTGACGGCACAGTCCATAGTGGGCCTTGCCGCACTGATCACAACATGGTGTTGGGGGTCTCGTCTGACTAGTATCCCCGTGACGTTG
The DNA here is from genome assembly GCA_002018475.1 of Nicotiana obtusifolia. NCBI lineage: Eukaryota > Viridiplantae > Streptophyta > Magnoliopsida > Solanales > Solanaceae > Nicotiana > Nicotiana obtusifolia. The sequence goes on from MCJB01042170.1 coordinate 64,532, forward strand.
CGAGCATGATGCTCGCGAACTGTGACCTGGACCAGAATAGGTAAATCGATCATATCGAGGTCTCTGAAACTGTGGAGGAGCACTAGCTACAGGTGGCGCCGAACTCCTCCAAGACTGGGGCTTGACGCTGCCTCTGAAGTCATTAGAACACCTTGCAAATCTTGCCCTCTTATGCTGGCCCCTATCCTGCTCCCTATCTGCCCTCTGCTGGCACTTACGATCCTCTAGGGTCTGGGCATAAACCTGAATACGAGAAATATCCATGCCCTCTACCAAGGAGGCTGTCGTGCACTCATTTATCAGATGTGGTCCCAACCCGTTCACGAACAAATGACCCTATCACTCATCTCGACCACCATATGGGGAGCATACCTTGCTAAAGAATCAAACTGCATACTATACTCTCGCACACTCATATTACCTTGTCTAAGGTTCAAGAACTTATCGGCCCTAGCTCGTCGTATCTCAACTGGCAAGTAGTGACGAAGAAAGGCCTCAGATAATTCCTTCCACATAGCTGGAGGAGCGTTCGAACCCCTGGATCTCTCCCAACTATCATACCAGAGAACCGCTAAATCCCGTAGCCGATAAGAAGCCAACTCTACTGCCTCTGTATCACTAATATGCATAACCCGCAGTGTACGATAAACCTGGTCAATAAAAGTCTGGGGGTCCTCCTTGGGGTCTGATCCGGTAAACACTGGAGGGTCTAAATTAATAAAATCACGAACTCTCGTACTAATTGGTTTATCAGCAGTACCTGTATTCTGCCTCTGAGCCTGAGAAGCTACCAAGCTAGTCAATAACTGTAAAGCACTCCGCATATCCTGGTCTGTAGTGTCGGACGGAGGAACTGAAGGGAGGAGACGGAGTAGATGAGGTATGAGACGGCATCTCGCTCTGAGCCTCATTTTGGCCTGCTCTGGCTTGGGGCACCTGACTGGTACCCTCTCCCGCAGTTGTATCAAGCGGTCTACTAATTTTTTGCTTCCTAGTCGAAGGCATCGCCGAAAGAAAACAAGGTGAATATTAGAGACAAACACTTACGACTCAACTCTACGCACGATCTAGATTTAGGAAGAAGGTAACAACCCTAGATGTCATGTAGCCTCCTTATTATAAATGTGGCGCGCTACACATCCATAATCAAGACTCTACTAGACACGGCTCATAAACAATCCCTAGGACAGACTGGCTCTGATACCAAGTTTGCCACGGCCCAAACTGGAGGGCCATGACTAGCACCCGACCATACTTGCCGAGCACCAACGTACATTTTATCTAACCTTCTTTATTATCTTGTAGGGCTGACGAGATCAATATAAATGGTAGACATGGATTATGGAAAACCAACAATAAAATATGATGGCCTGAACATACATAACATGGGATGACCAGACAATCAAGAAACTATATATAAGGTACGAGCTACCACGCTACCATGAAAGACTATACAACAAAAACCAAACAACAAGGCATACCAAACTATACATGAGTCGACACCTGTCTATGAGCCTCTAAAGGAACATAAGTAATGCAACATAGCCAGAACAGGGTCCCGACATACCCATAATGTCTATAACAAAAATGCATACCCAGACCACGACAAGTCCGGAGAAGGGATCTCGCCAATCACCGCTGAACTGGACAGCCTACTGTGGTGGGGGAGCTGCACCTGCCTGTCTATCAGGACCTGCGGCACGACATGCAACGTCCACAAATAAAAGGAGGTCAGTACAAATAAAGTACTGAGTGTATAAGGTAGGGAACCATAAGTACGAACAGTAATGTAAGCAGGGATAGAGAATATACAACCTGTAACATCTGGGTACCTCTGAGGGCTACTGACATGAAATGCATGATACATATGTATATATACATAAATTTTAAAACATACGCCTCTGTGGGCATCATCATCATCATATCATACCAGACCGTAATAGGCTCGGTAAAAACGTACCCGGCCATCATAAGGCTCGGTAGAATCGTACCCGGCCAAGTGGAGCTCGGTAAAACCCAACTGATCAGTGGTTGCACAATAGGTGCCGTACCCGGCCGACTATGGCGTGGCTCGGTAGAGTAAAATAGATAAATATATATAATGCATGCTCGACTCATGAAAATACGTTCTAAGCCTTTTGGAGTGACGTAAAGTTGGTATCCTCTGTACACGTTATTAGGACTAACTTTTCACCATGAACCTTATAAGAATCAGGAAGTACCAAAAATATTGATAACATAAGAACAAGAGAAGCAACATCAACGTCAATCGTTCCATAAGAGGGGAAACAATGTAAGTACTGCTAGCTTCTAAGAGTAGAGTTTCTTTGGAAGCTCGTTCATTACATCATGTACCATCGGAATCGTGCAAAATAAGGAAAGGGATAGACTCACATACCTTGTACATACTTCCCCAATCTCAAGCTATGCAACTGTCACAACTCCTTAGTCTACAATAAGAGAAACGATACTATCGTTATCATTTAAGCGTCATAACTATTATGTATCGACCACAACCTATTTTACGATTAAACGGACAGCACCTCCCCTATATATATGACTTCACACAATTCAAAACAATCATCAAACAGCCCAAACAACATCAATAATAATCATATTAAGCATCCCAAAACAGTCCATGCACAAGCTAATCACTTCATACATACGATGGCCACCGTAGTTGTGTCAAACAATCCGGAAATGTTACGAAGAACTATCAGCCCAAAATCCTAAATCTATATGGTGTTTCTACACACCCTTATTCCTCCGAAACCCACAAAACAGTAGTAAAACACGCAGCCCAACAGCTACACAAAACAGTCCACAAAACAGTCCGCTACAAGTGAATAACTCGAACTCACGGCTTCCGATCACCGTCCCGTGAGTTCTTACATGTATAGAACGAATTACCATGAAGTCACAGGAGAAAAAATGTATGAAAGAGAGCAGTAAACTTACCTTACTTGTTGGATAACTCAGCCCTTTCCTTGGTTCTTCAAACTCTAGGTTTCACCCCCAATTAGAACTTGAAAGAGAGGGAAAATCGATTAGGGTTTGTGTGGGATATTTGGGGAGGGGTTGCAAGGGTTCAATTTGGTTTTGAACGTATGAAATAAGGGTGAAATAACTGAGTTTATAATCCCTTAAAAGTCCTCTCTTGGCCGACTTTGGAACTTTTAATTTTTTCCTCTAATTTTGGCAAGTAGGTGATGCACCTACTTGTCACCTACCAATCTGCGCAGGTCTGCGAAAATATAATTATCTCGTATTGACAAACGGTTTAATGCGTTGGTCATTACACTCATAGATCTTTAATTTGGTAGGTAGATCACCCCATACTTCCTTGTAAATTAGGAGAAAAGCTTAGAAACATTTGACCTAATGTTTAAGTAAAATTATGAACCTAAGTTGCGACAACTTTTGTCGACTTTTGTTTCATAACTCGTTTGACTTCAAGACCTATGATACGGATATTATATGATTCAAATACCTTAAAAAAGACCTCTTCATTGTATTAAGCACCTCTAGGTTTACTCGAAAATATGAGTTACAACATCCTCGATTCGTTTAACTCCTAATACTTGTTAATCACCCTTGTACACCCTTATATCACTTAAGACCAATAGGATTAACTTCTTATCATCTCAGAGATAATTAATTCTTGGATTTATGTTAAATAACATATGGCATGAACTAACACGTGTGGATATGGGTTGTAACATTTTCTTGATTGTCGGGTTATCCCATGTTATGTATGTTCACGCCATCATATTTTATTGTTGGTTGTCCATGACCCATATCTACCATTTATATTGATCTCGTCAGCCCTAAAAGATAATAAAAAAGGATAGATAAAATGTAAGTTGATGCTCGGCAAGTATGGTCGGGTGCTAGTCATGGCCCTCCAGTTTGGGTCGTAACAAACTTGGTATTAGAGCCAGTCTGTCCTAGGGATTGTCTATGAGCCGTGTCTAGCAGAGTCTTGATTATGGATGTGTAGTGTGCCACATTTATAATCAGGAGGCTACATGACATCTAGGGTTGTTACCTTCTTCCTAAATCTAGATCATGCGTAGAGTTGAGTCGTAAGTGTTCGTCTCTAATATTCACCTTGTTTTCTTTCAGCGATGCCTTCGACTAGGAAGAAAACAATTAGTAGATGGCTTGATACAGCTGCGGGAGAGGGTACCAGTCAGGTGCCCCAAGCCAGAGCAGGCCAAAGTGAGGCTCAGAGCGAGATGCCGTCTCATACCTCATCTACTCCGTCTCCTACAGAGGATATTAGGAGGCACCTAGCACCTCCAGTTCCTCCGTCCGGCACTACAGACCAGGACATGTGGAGTGCTTTGCAGTTATTAACTAGCTTGGTAGCTGCTCAGGCTCAGAGGCAGAATACAGGTACTGCTGATAAACCAGTTAGTACGAGAGTTCGTGATTTTATTAATTTAGACCCTCCAGTGTTTACCGGATCAGACCCCACGGAGGACCCGCAGACTTTTATTGACTAGGTTCATCGTAAACTACGGGTTATGCATGTTAGTGATACAGAGGCAGTAGAGTTGGCTTCTTATCGGCTACGGGATTTAGCGGTTCTTTGGTATGATATTTGGGAGAGATCTAGGGGTTCGAACGCTCCTCCAGCTGTGTGGAAGGAATTTTCTGAGGCCTTTCTTCGTCACTACTTGCCAGTTGAGATACGACGAGCTAGAGCTGATAAGTTCTTGAACCTTAGACAAGGTAATATGAGTGTGCGAGAGTATAGTATGCAGTTTGATTCTTTAGCAAGGTATGCTCCCCATATGGTGGCCGAGATGAGTGATAGGGTTCATTTGTTCGTGAACGAGTTGGGACCACATCTGATAAATGAGTGCACGACAGCCTCCTTGGTAGAGGGCATGGATATTCCCGTATTCAGGCTTATGCTCAGACCCTAGAGGATCGTAAGCGCCAGCAGAGGGCAGATAGGGAGCAGGATAGGGGCCAGCATAAGGGGGCAAGATTTGCAAGGTATTCTGATGACTTCAGAGGCAGCGTCAAGCCTCAGTCTTCGAGGAGTTCGGTGCCACCTGTAGCTAGTGCTTCTCCACAGTTTCAGAGACCTCGATATGATCGATTTACCTATTTTTGTCCAGGTCAGAGTTCGCGGGCATCAGGCTCGCAACATCACAGGGATACTAGTCAGACGAGACCTCCAACACCACGTTGTGATAAGTGCGACAAGGCCCACTTTGGACTGTGCCGTCGAGGTTCTGATGCATGTTATTCTTGCGGACAGCCTGGCCATATGATGCGGGATTGTCCTAACAGAGGAGGTGATGGTATGGCTCAGCCGACTGGATCAGTTTCTGGTTCTTCCTCATCAAATCGACCTCCAGCACGGGGTTTTCAGCAGTCGACAAGTCGTGGTAGAGGTAGAGGTGCAGTGCCGAGTTCGAGTGGTGCTCAAAATCGAACCTATGCTCTAGTAGGTCGACAGGATCTCGAGTCGTCTCCATATGTTGTTACAGGTATATTGTCTGTGTTTTCTTATGATGTATATGCGCTGATTGATCCCGGATCTACATTATCATATGTTACACCCTTTGTGGCTAATAAGTTTGGCATTGAACCTGAATTGATAAGTAAACCCCTTGCGGTATCTACTCCAGTAGGAGATTCTGTGATTGCTAGAAGGGTATATAGAGGTTGCACTGTGAGGATTTGTAGTCGTCAAACCTCGGCAAATTTATTTGAGTTAGAAATGGTGATTTCGATGTGATAGTGGGAATGGACTGGTTGGCCTCATGCTATGCAAATGTTGACTGTCGTACGAAGATGGTTAGGTTTTAATTTCCTGGTGAACCCATCACCGAATGGAAGGGGAACATTGCTACTCCGGAAGGTAGGTTTATTTCCTATCTTAAGGCAAGGAAAATGATCTCAAAAGTTTATATTTATCATCTTGTTCGCATTAGGGATGTGAAGGCGAAGCTGCCTACTCTACAATCAATCCCCGTGGTTAATGAATTTCCAGATGTTTTCCCAGATGAACTCCCAGGCCTTCCTCCTGAAAGGGAGATTGAGTTTAGCATTGATGTGTTGCCTGACACTCAATCGATCTCTATCCCTCCATACAGAATGGCCCCGGCAGAGTTGCGAGAGTCAAAGGCGCAATTGAAGGACTTGCTGGATAAAGGCTTCATTAGGCCTAGCACTTCACCTTGGGGTGTGCCAGTCTTGTTCGTGCGGAAGAAAGATGGGTCGTTACGGATGTGTATCGACTATCGATAGATGAATAAGTTTACTATAAAGAACAAGTATCCACTTCCAAGAATTGACGACCTTTTTGACCAACTCCAGGGTCTAAGTATTTCTCCAAGATTGACTTACGTTCAGGGTATCATCAGCTGAGGGTTAAGGAGAAGGATATTCCAAAGACGGCCTTCCGGATAAGATATAGGCACTTTGAGTTCTTGGTGATGTTGTTCGGGCTGACAAATGCCCCAGCAGCTTTTATGGATCTCATGAATACTGTATTCAGGCCCTATCTTGATGTGTTCGTGATTGTATTCATTGATGACATTCTGGTGTATTCCCGTTTGGAGGCGGAACATGCGGGCCACTTGCAGATAGTATTACAGACGCTTCAGGATCATAAGTTATATGCTAAGCTCTCCAAATGTGAATTCTGGCTGAACTCAGTAGCATTCCTTGGCCATGTGATATCTGACGAGGGTATTAGTGTCGACACTAGGAAGATCAATGCAGTAAAGAATTGGCCGAGACCTACAACACCATCAGAAGTCTGCAGCTTCCTGGGGCTAGCAGGATATTATAGGCGGTTTGTAGAAGGGTTTTCCTCTATATCAGCACCATTGACTAAGTTAACACAGAAAGCTACCAAGTTCCAATGGTCTGACGCTTGTGAACGTAGTTTTCAGGAGCTGAAGAATCGATTGACATCTGCCTCAGTGCTCACTCTTCCCGAAGGAACAGAAGGTTATGTGGTATATTGTGATGCCTCGGGTATAGGTTTGGGGTGCGTATTGATGCAGCGTGGGAAGGTGATTGCTTATGCATCAAGACAATTGAAGAAGAATGAAAAGAATTATCCAACCCATGATTTGGAATTGGCTGCAGTAATATATGCTTTAAAGATATGGCGGCACTACTTATACAGCGTCCATGTTGACATTTACACAGATCACAAGAGTTTACAATACATCTTCAATCAGAAGGAGTTGAACTTGAGGAAGCGTAGGTGGCTCGAATTACTGAAAGACTACGACGTCGAGATATTGTATCATCCCAGTAAAGCCAATGTTGTGGCAGACGCTCTCAGCCGTAAGTCAATAGGAAGCTTAGTACACATTGAAGCAGGTAGATGGGGGTTGACTAAAGAGCTTCATCAGCTAGCCAATATGAGAATCAGATTATTAGACTCTGATGACGGAGGTGTTACTGTACATAATACATCATAATCATCTTTGGTAGCCGAGGTAAAAGCACGGCAATATGAAGATCCTATCTTAGTACGATTGAGAGAGAGCATTCACCAGTGTAAAATTACGGCTTTTGAGATTAGAGGAGATGGACATTGAGATACCAGGGCCGATTATGTGTGCCTAATGTGGTAGGGTTGCAAGAGAAGATTATGAGTGAGATTCATCAATCTCGATATTCCATCCATCCCGGCTCGACAAAGATGTATCATGACGTCAAAGAGCAGTATTGGTGGGATAGCATGAAGAAGTCTATTGCAGAATTTGTAGCCCAGTGTCCAATTGTCAACAAGTAAAGATAGAACATCAGAAACCCAGTGGATTGCTTCAGAATATAGAGATTCCGACCTGGAAATGGAAGATGATTAATATGGACTTCATTATTAGATTATCTCGATCTTATCATAAGTTTGACTCCATCTGGGTGATAATTGATCGACTTACAAAATGTTCCCATTTTCTACCAGTTAAAACAACTTACACGGTAGAAGATTATGCGAAGTTGTATATCAAGGAGATTGTTAGGCTTCATGGTGTGCTAGTATCTATTATATCAGACCGAGGAGCTCAATTTACGGCTAACTTTTGGAGGTCTTTTCAGAAGGGTTTAGGCACACAAGTGAATCTCAGCACTGCATTTCATCCGCAGACTGACGGAGAACGTACCATTCAGACACTGAAAGATATGCTACGAGCATGTGTTCTAGATTTTAAGGGAAATTTGGATGACCATCTTCCACTCATAGAATTCGCCTACAATAATAGCTACCATTCCAGTATTAAAATGGCCCCATACGAGGCACTATATGGGAGGAGATGTAGATCACCAGTTGGATGGTTCGAAGTTGGTGAAACAAAATTATATGGGCCAGATTTGATTCACCAAGCCATTGAGAAGGTGAAGGTGATACAGGAACGATTGAGGACGGCACAAAGCAAGCAAAAGTCTTATTCCGATGTCCGACGTTGTGATCTGGAGTTTGAGGTTGGTGATTGGGTTTTCCTGAGGATCTCACCAATGAAGGGTGTTATGCGTTTTGGGAAGAAAGGTAAGCTGAGTCCATGGTATATCGGTCCGTATAAAATTCTTCGACGAATTGGACATGTTGCTTATGAGTTAGAATTGCCATCCGAATTGGAATTTGTCCATCTGGTATTCCATGTATCTATGTTGAGGAAATGTATTGGAGACCCTTCTCGAGTCATCCCTATCAAAGATGTACAAGTTACAGAGGATCTATCATATGAAGAAGTGCCAGTGGCCATATCAGATCGACAAGTCCGCAAGCTGAGAACAAAAGATGTAGCTTTCATCAAAGTATTGTGGAGGAACAAGAATATGGAAGAAATGACATGGGAAGCAGTAGAGGAGATGAAGTCTAAATACCCTTACCTGTTCTAGAATAAAGATAACGAGGATGCTAGGGGAACACAGGATGCATTAGAAGGTGGAACAGCTCTATGAGGTAAGCAATAGCTTGAGAATACTCTTCCTTAATACAAAATGGTGATATGCAGATAATGTACATGTCCATAAATTTGCATACTCTTGTAAGGCCATACGTTGAGTTAACTGCTCACAAGTTCGTCCTCTATTTATGAGAGAAACTCGGCCGGAATCCATGATGATTTAAACTCCCCATGAACCCTTACATTCGAGGACGAATGTTCCTAGGGGGGAGGGTGCTACAACCCATATCCACACGTGTTAGTTCATGCCATATGTTATTTAACATAAATCCAAGAAGTAATTATCTTTGAGATGATAAGAAGTTAATCCTATTGGTCTTAAGTGATATAAGGGTGTACAAGGGTGATTAACAAGTATTAGGAATTAAACGAATCAAGGATGTTGTAACTCATATTTTTGGGTAAACCTAGAGGTGCTTAATACACAGAAGAGGTCCTTTTTAAGGTATTTAAATCATATAATATCCGTATCATAAGTCTTGAAGTCAAACGAGTTATGAAACAAAAGTCGACAAAAGTTGTCACAACTTAGGTTCATAATTTTATTCAAACATTAGGTCAAATGTTGATAAGATTTCTTCCAATTTACAAGGAATTACAGAGTGATCTACCTACCAAATTAAAGATCTATAAATCTAATTTCCAACGCATTAAATCGTTTGTCAATACGATCTCGGAGTATAGAGATAACTTTATTTTCGCAGACCTGCGCAGATTGGTAGGTGACAAGTAGGTGCATCACCTATTTGCCAACATTAGAGGACAAAATTAAAAGTCCCAAAGTCGGCCAAGAGAGGACTTTTAAGGGATTATAAACTCAGTTATTTCACCCTTATTTCAGAACTTCACAACCAAATTGAACCCCTGCAACCCCTCCCCAAAATCCCACACAAACCCTAATCGATTTTCTCTCTCTTTCAAGTTCTAATTGGGGGTGAAACCTAGAGTTTGAAGAACCAAGGAAAGGGATGAGTTATCCAAAAAGTAAGGTAAGTTTACAGCTCTCTTTCATACATTTTTTCTCCTGTGAATTCATGGTAATTCATTCTATACATGTAAGAACTCACGGGACGGTAATCGGAAGCCGTGAGTTCGAGTTATTCACTTGTAGCGGACTGTTTTGTGGACTGTTTTGTGTTGCTTTTGGGCTGCGTGTTTTACTACTATTTTGTGGAGTTTTGGAGGAATAAAGGTGTGGATAAACACCATATAGATTTAGGGTTTTGGGATGATATTTCTTCGTAACATTTCCAGGTCATTTGACACGACTACGGTGGCCATCGTATGTATGAAGTGATTACCTTGTGCGTGGACTGTTTTGGGAGGCTCAATATGATTATTATTGATGTTTTTTGGGCTGTTTGGTGATTGTTTTTAATTGTTTGAAGTCATATATATCGGGGAGGTGCTGTCCGTTTGATCGTAAAATAGGTTGTGGTCGATACATAATAGTTATGACGCTTAAATGATAACGATAGTATCGTTTCTCTTATTGTAGACTAAGGAGTTGTGACAGTTGCATAGCTTGAGATTGGGGCAGTATATACAAGGTATGTGAGGCTATCGCTTTCCTTCTTTTGCACGACTCCGATGGTACATGATGTAATGAACGAGCTTCCAAAGAAACTCTATTCTTAGAAGCTAGCAGTACTTACATTGTTTTCCCTCTTATGGAACGATTGACGTTGATGTTGCTTCTCTTGTTCTTATGCTATCAATGTTGTTGGTACTTCCTGATTCTTATAAGGTTCATGGTGAAGAGTTAGTCCTAATAACGTGTACAGAGGATACCAACCTTACGTCACTCCAAAAGGCTTAGAACGTATTTTCATGAGTCGAGCATGCATTATATATATGTATCTATTTTACTCTACCGAGCCGCGCTATAGTCGGCCGAGTACGGCACCTATTGTGCAACCACCGATCAGTTGGATTTTACCGAGCTCCACGTGGACGGGTACAATTCTACCGAGCCTTATGATGGCCGGGTACGTTTTTACCGAGCCTATTACGGCTGGGTACGATATGATGATGATGATGCCCACAGAGCCGTATGTTTTAAAAGTTAATTTATATATACATATGTATCATGCATTTCATGTCAGTAGCCCTCAGAGATACCCAGATGTTACAGGTTGTATATTCTCTATCCATGCTTACATTACTGTTCGTACTTATTGTTCCCTGCCTTACATACTCAGTACTTTATTCATACTGACATCCTTTTATTTGTGGACGCTGATGTCGTGCCGCAGGTCCTAATAGACAGGCAGGGGCAGCTCCCCCACCACAGTAGACTGTCCAGTTCAGCGGTGATTGGCGAGATCCCTTCTCTGGACTTGTCGTGGTCTTGGTATGAATTTTTGTTATAGACATTATGGGTATGTCGGGACCCTGTTTCGGCTATGTTGCAGTACTTATGTTCCTTTAGAGGCTCATAGGCAGGTGTCGACTCATGTATAGTTTGGTATGCCTTGTTGGTTGGTTTTTGTTGTATAGTCTTTCATGGTAGCGTGGTAGCTCGTACCTTATATATAGTTTCTTGATTGTCGGGTCATCCCATGTTATGTATGTTCACGCTATCATATTTTATTGTTGGTTGTCCATGATCCATGTCTACCATTTATATTGATCTCGTCAGCCCTAAAAGATAATAAAGAAGGTTAGATAAAATGTACGTAGGTGCTCGGCAAGTATGGTCGGGTGCTGTTCATGGCCCTCCAGTTTGGGTCGTGACAAAAGAGATGTTCGCGGTGGAAGAAATAATACCAGCACAACAAGATAAAACAGCAATCACAGACATCATCTTCGAGGATGACGATTACGGAATCCCTAAATCTTTCATCAGCCCCGGTGAGTACGATGCCACCAAGTTGACGGTTGAGGAACTCGAGCAAGTCTCACTCCGAGAAGACCTGCCCGAACGAAAGGTATATCTGGGCTCGGGCCTAAGCTCCGAGCTCAGGACCAAATTTATCCAATTCCTTGTAACTAACAAAGATTGCTTCGCTTGGTCCCACCTTGATATAACTGGTATATCGCCGGAGATAACTACTCACAAGCTAAGCCTAGATCAGAAGTTCTGATCGGTCAAGCAAAAAAAGAGGCCTCAGTCCGAGATAAAACACGCATTCATCAAGGATGAGGTACCTAAACTTCTCAAGATAGGGTCCATTCGGGAGGTTAAATACCCGGAATGGTTAGCAAACGTAGTAGTAGTCCCTAACAAAGAGAATAAACTAAGAATGTGTGTAGATTATAAGCATGCCCAAAAGACTCTTTCCCTTTACCCAACATCGATCGCATGATCGATGCTACCGCTGGCCATGAGACCCTTAGCTTTCTCGATGCTTACTCTGGCTATAACCAAATACGAATGGACCCGGTTGATCAAGAAAAAACATCCTTCATCACTAAATATGGCACATACTATTACAACGTGATGCCATTTGGGTTAAAAAATGCAGGAGCCACTTACCAACGCCTAGTAAACTGAATGTTCAAAAAACAACTAGGAAAAACAATGGAAGTTTATATTGACGACATGTTAGTTAAGTCCCTGCAAGAAGAGGACCATTTGAACCATTTGCAGGAAACAATTCGACGTATTGAAGTAATACAACATGAAGTTGAACCTGGAAAAATGCGCGTTTGGTGTGGGTTCAGGCAAGTTCCTCGGTTTCATGGTCTCGAATTGTGGAATCGAGATCAACCCCGAAAAGATCAAGGCTATCGAGGATATCACAGTGGTAGATAATGTGAAGGTTGTACAAAAGCTGACAGGCCGGATAGCCGCTTTGGGACGATCAATTTCAAGATCGTCCGATAAAAGCCATCGATTTTTCAATATGTTGAAAAAGAAGAACAACTTCTCATGGACACCGGAATCCCAACATGCTTTAGAAGAGCTCAAAAGGTATTTGTCTAGCCTGCTCTTGCTACATACACTGAAGATAGGTGAACAACTGTACCTTTACCTTGCGGTCTTAGAGGTAGCGGTAAGTGGAGTTCTAATTCGAGAAGAACAAGGTACACAATTTCCAATTTATTATGTTAGCAGGACCTTAGGCGAGGCCGAGACAAGGTATCCTCACTTGGAAAAACTAGCACTCGCTTTGTTGAGTGCCTCCAGAAAATTGAAGCTTTATTTCCAGTGTCATCCCATATGCGTTGTAATGACTTACCCGTTAAGAAACATAATGCATAAACCCGAGCTCTCCAGCCGATTGGCCAAATGGGCTATCAAAAAAAGCGGGTACGATATTGAATATCGACCCCCCACCGCCTTAAAATCTCAGGTGTTGGAAGATTTCATTGCCGATTTTATACCATCCCTAATACCCGAGGTCAAAAGGGAGTTACTGGCCGGATCGGGGACTCCTTAGGGAGTATGGACCCTGTTCACAGATGGTGCCTCGAACACAAAGGGATCGAGGCTTTGCATCGTGCTAAAGCCCCCAACCGGTAACCCAATTCGACAATCTATCAAGACTGTAAAGTTAACTAACAATGAGGCAGAGTATGAAGCCATGATTGCAGGTTTAGAACTAGCCAAAAGCCTGGGAGCAGAAATAATCGAAGCTAAGTGCGACTCCCTTCTTGTGGTGAATCAAGTCAACAGAACATTCGAGGTCAGAGAAGGAATGATGCAAAGATATTTAGATAAACTACAAGTTACGCTACATAGGTTCAAAGAATGGACCTTACAACACATACCTCAAGAGCAAAATAGCGAGGCCGATGCCCTCGCCAGTTTGGGATCGTCGGTCGAAGATGATGAGATCGAATCCAAAAAGGTCATACATCTCATGAGGTCGGTAGTGGAAGAAGGCCACGTGGAAATCAATACGACGAGTCTACCCTGGGATTGGAGGAACAAATACATAAAATATCTCAGCTCCAAAAAACTCCCCTCAGATCCAAAAGAATCAAGAGCCTTGCGTACAAAGGCGGCTTGTTTCTGCTTGTCCGATGATGGAACTTTATTTAGAAGAACGTTCAACGGCCCCCTCACGATATGTCTGGGTTCGGGTGACACTGAATACATTTTAAGAGAAATCCACGAAGGCACTTGTGGGAATCACTCCGGTCCCGAACCCCTAATCCGAAAAATAATCAGAGCCGGTTATTATTGGGTCGACATGGAAAATTGACACGAAGGAGTTCGTTCGAAAGTGTAACGAATGTCAAAGGCATGCCCCGATGATACATCGACCCGGAGAGACGTTACACTCAGTCTTATCACCATGGCCGTTCATGAAGTGGGGAATGGACATCGTTGGCCCTCTTCCCTACACATCAGGTAAGGCTCAATTTATTATTTTTATGACTGATTATTTCTCTAAATGGGTGGAGAACAGACATATGAGAAGGTTAGGGAAAAAGAAGTAATCAAGTTCCTTTGGGATCACATCATATGTCGATTTGGAATGCCATCTGAGATCGTGTGTGACAACAGGAAATAGGTCATCGGCAGCAAAGTGACAAAATTCCTCGAAGATAACAAGATCAAAAGAATCCTATCAACGCCCTACCACCCCAACGGGAATAGACAAGCCAAATCTACCAACAAAACAATATTTCGAAATCTCAAAAAGAGATTAACCGATGCGAAGGGGAAATGGAAGGAAATATTGCCCGAAGTCCTGTGGGCATATCGCACGACCGAGAAATCGAGCACTGGAGCCACTCCTTTTTCCCTAGTTTACGGTGCCGAAACTTTGATACCGGTCGAAGTCAGTGAACCAAGTGTCAGATTCCACTATGCTATCAAAGAGTCGAACCACGAGGCTATAAATACGAATTTGGAACTATTGGATGAAAGAAGGGAAGCTGCCCTCGTTTGATTGGCCACTCAAAAACAAAAGATCAAAAGATACTACAACAGGAGAACCCATCTTCGACACTTCAACATCGGAGATTTAGTACTTAGGAAGGTCACACCCAACACACGAAATCCGAATTAAGGGAAATTGGGATCGAACTGGGAAGGACCTTACACTGTCATAAATATCACCGGAAAGGGATCCTACAAGCTTGGAACAATGGATGGCAAACAACTACCAAACAACTGGAACATAAGTCACTTGAAACGGTACTACTGCTAAGGTACGATCCTTCATTCCTTATTATTATTTGTTTTAATTCTACATCGGCAAACTAACATTCGCAGGTACTGAATAAAGTTGCCTTGAATCGGGGTGTACGGGATATTAGGACTGAAAGCACGCGTTGCACTCTTTTTCTCTTGAACCAGTTTTGTCCCAAACTGGGTTTTACGGCAAGGTTTTTAACGAGGCAACTAGTAAATCGTGCTAACTTAGATTTGAAGGCCGATAAAAATTCGGTGACACAATATTCGATGATAATCATTAATCGACCTCAAATATTGGAGGGCTGCTTGACTACTTTGGCTTGGGAAAACATCTCTAGAGCCAAAGATCATTAGGATTCAATGTAAGGGTCAAACGGTCAAAGGAACCGTGCCCAGATAGATATATCGAACCCCAGCTTAAATTGTACAAGAACATGAACAAGAATAAAGATCTCTTATACACAAATATCTTATCTTCGATCAGACAAGCCTAAGGGCCACTTTAATTTTTGTTCAAATAAACACTGTTCCACTCGGGGACTCACCAAAAAGCAAACTTACTCGAGGGGAAGTAAGACCTATTAAGGCAAACCCCGATCCTTAATAGGCTACGGCCATTCCGAGTTAATAAAACTCGAGGGGAAGTAAGACCTACTAAGGCAAATCCTGGTCCTTAATAGACTAAGGCCATTCCGAGTCAATAAAATTCAAAGATGAGTAAGACCTACTAAGGCAAATCCTGATCCTTAAAAGGCTAAGGCCATTCTGAGTGAACAAAACTCGAAGGGAAGAAAGGCCTACTAAGGCTAACCTCGGACCGTAAAAAGCTGAGGTTATTACGAGTTAATAAAATTCGAAGGGGAATAAGGCCTACTAAGACAAACCCCATAACCTTAAAAGGCGAAGGACATTCGAGTTAAATGAACTCGAGGGAGAACCCACTAAGTCAAATCCGAAATTTTCAGTGGCTAAGGTCAAATCGAGCTAATAGAATTCGAGGGGACAGAAAATTTACTAAACCAAACCCTCAGTTCTAAGGATAAGAGTTATACCGAGTCAATAATATGATTGAAAGCTAAGGAAAGGAGGAAAGAAAAAAGTTCTTTATATATATATATATATATATATATATATATAACGAAGTACATTTACAAAGTGGGCATTTCATTACATAACAAAAGAAAGGAAAAGAAAGGGACGCCTAATTCTTCAGAGCTCTCAGAATCATCCTCCTCCGGAGAAAGCTGGCTTTGATCTCGGTTTTTTTGGCATCTTCGATCTCTACCGATAGATCAAAACCTCGAGCATGGATCTCCCCGAGGACGAGCCGGCGAGATTGCCACTTCATGTGATCAACCATATTTCTTGATTAATCTTGAGCGGCCTCGGCATCGGCCTTGTACTGGGCCACCATCTCATCGGCCTCGGCTTTGTTCACAGCAGCCTCCGATTTAGCCGTTCGCAGCTCGTTGGTTGTAGCATCTCGATCCTCCCATTTGCTTCCCCCAGTTGACCTCTGCTGAAACTAACTGAGCATGAAGGGCCTCTTTTTCTAAAGCCAACTGATCCGTCTTATTCCTCCATTCATCGGCTTCAGCTCTAGCCGTGCTTACCTCAGATCGGAGTTGGTTGATCTGATCGAGCTGTTGCCCCACCTACTCGACCAAGCCAGAATTGTCTATCTGAAGGAGATCTAATTCAGCCCGAAGGTTTATCATCTCTCCTTCGAGCCGCTCACAGCGTCCCGATTCTTCCCGGTGGTGAAGGAAAGCCTCATGATGAAGTACAGTTGACTAAAGCTTAAAGTCCAAAACAATAAACACCAGATAAGGCTTATCAGAAAATTACCCTATTCAATGCCTGCTGAGCTCGTTGAACAAGCAAGATGCATCCACTTCATTCATCTTGGCCTGATCTTCTTCGGTCATCAAGCACTGAAGATAGTTTGCCACACCTACAGGAGCGGAAAGGACCTTAGCATCTTCAGGAATGGTAAAGGATATGGTTCGTTTCCGATCAGGGTATGAACTCGAAGCAGGAAATCTGTCAACCAACTTTGGACCGAAAGAAACCCCGCTCATGCCGGTGGATGGACTTTTCCTCGATACTTCCAGGTTGTCGAGCCCAAAGGTATCTTCCGCGGATGCCGAATCCATGCCATCGAAGAAACCACAAAAAGGGTCTTCCGGTACATGGCCCCCGCCCGAGGAACGTTCTTTTGCTGCTTGGACCTCGTTGAGTGTCGATTCCGAGAAGGAAGGAGAATCTATCAACTCTATGGGGCCTAACACTCCCTACACAACCCTCCTTGCCTCGGGAGAAGCCCTAGTTCTTGCCCCCACCTTGGAGCCTCCGACTCGATGAAGGCCTGGTTCATCAGCTCTCGGCTCGGGGACTCCTCGTCCTTCAGTTTGGGATGGCACTAGCCACAAAATGAAAATCTTCATCTTCTTCGGACTCGTCCCTCAATCGACGAAGGGAGTCCGAAGACAATATTCGATCCCAAATATTGCTCTTGGGCTTGCGAGCTATTCTCTTTTTCAGTCTCTGTTTTCCGGGCTCCGAAGAACCGGGAGCTTCTTTCCTCTTCTTCTCTTTCTCCTGCTTCGAAGCAGGGGGCTCGCGGGGAACCTCATCACCTGTGGACGTGAGCCTCATTTCGACGCCCTTCGATAAACCTACAAAGGGAGAGTGGAATGAATTAGAAATCAATAACCTAAAATGTTGAGCTCGAGTTTAACATGTCTCACCGTGGAGTCGGGCCTCCCACCGGCCCTTCGAGAGCTCACGCCAAGCGCGTTCTGAATAAGATCTCTGGGACACTATTTTTTCAACCCATTCCTTCAGATGGGGAATCGCGGCCGGCATCCGAGATACGGCTACATCATATGAAATTGGTTATTAAAGTGACGAAGGGAAAAATATTGAACAAATTGAGACATAGGGAAACACTTATGGTTCATGTTCCATTTCTCGGGAAAAGGCATATCTTCAGCCGGGATCAGATCTGACGTCTTCACTCGAACATATCGGCCTAACCAGCCCTGATATCTATCCTCATCGATGCTAGAGAAGAGGGCTTTGCTCTCCCGGCGAGCCCTCGGTAAAGTCAGGGACTGTACAACTGTAGAAGATGATCGACGGTAAAAGGATGCCCGTCGATCATGCTTACAAAAAAACAAAGGAGAATGACTATTCTCTAGAAAGAGGGATGGATCTGACCCAAAGTCACTTCGCACCTTTTACAAAAGGAAACGAAAACCGGGTCCAAAGGGCCCAACGTGAAGGGGTAAGTGTAAACACTTAAATAACCCTCTACGTGGGTGGTGATCGCCTCTTCTGGTGAGGGAACGACCACACACTTGCCGATCCAGTTACAGTCCTCCTTGACCTTGTTGAGGACCTTGTCCGTAATCGAACAAATGTATCTCGTAACCGGCTCGCACCGGCCCGGTATCGAAGAGGTCTTATCCACTTTGAAGTCTGCCCCGGTTGAACATCCAGTCGGTACAAACGCCTTCAAAGGAAGCTCAGCCACGATTTCCTCAACATCAACAGGTTGAGTGTCTTCAACGGGTTGTGAGGAAGAAGGAGTCTGTCTTTGAGGTACAGATTTAGAGGTCTTCGCCATTGTTGTTAAGAGATAAAGAATTTAGAAGCTGCAGATGAAAGAAAAGTACAAAACGGAGGCCACTTGCGAGAAAACTTCAGAGAGGTTGAAGAAAGGAATGGTGCAATTGTTCAGACAGCTTAAATGGCTGAGGATGAAGATGAAGAGGGGTATTTATGATC
>MCJB01042181.1:0-17286 GCA_002018475.1 Nicotiana obtusifolia
ATGGAATCAAGAAATTTAATTTCTTCCTTATTCATACAGAATTTCTAGTAGAAATGGATATGAAGGCTTTCCCAAAAATGATCCGGATAAATTCAAAAATTATCCCCAATCCTCAGATTCTCAGATGGGCTCAATGGTTCTCTCCATACAAGTTTCAAGTCAAGCACCTGAAAGGAAAGGATAATATTCTCGCAGATTTTCTATCGCGACCAGAAGAATTCTCAAAAAGATTTTCCCCAGCAAAACTGAAGCCAAACAACCACATCTTTATGTTTTCAAATACACCGGGAACTAGTTCATTGAAGCCGACAGATCATCCACCGGAGTTGTTCAACCTCATGGATCCCTTTGATCCATAAATTATTATGGAAAGAAGAACTTATTATGAGCTCCAAGTTTTCCGGCAGTATGGAGGATCCATTCTCAAACCTTTTGGCGTCGATCCAGAATATCCGTTTTGCCATATATTCATAGCTCAAGCCAAGGATTTTCCACAAGAACTACTATGGTTTTTCTGGTACCTATGCCATCAGTATTATATTTTCATGGAATTCAAATGCAACGTCTTCAAGGATTTTGATACCATTGCACCAGCCCTTAGAGTATTTTTACTATGGTTCAAGCCTAGAAGATATTGGACGAAATGTTTCAGTGATTCCTACGCAGCAAAAATATTCATGTTTCATAGGCCAGTAAAGATTATTAATGGAAAAGTCCAGCCACAAGCAGAGGCATCATTCTGGTGGAAATTTCCCGTGTCCATTTTATCAATGGAAGAAGAGTATAGCGAGGCACAAAGAATCATTTTTCGGCAAAATAGGTGCATCCCAAAAGAAATATGGCCAAAAGAATGGGCAAGCTGGAATTATACCAATACCCATCCTCACTGGGAAAGAGTCCGGGAAGCTGCAAAAGAATATCAAACACCATATGAAGTCTTCCGAGAAAAAATCACTCATGACATTTCCAGGTTGAGGTTGCGGATTACATCCCTCAATCCAATAGAGAAGGAACATAGTAGAGAAAAACCGTCAAATTCCAGGCGTTACTTCACAAGGTCTTCGAAAAGATGCCTGGAAGACAATTCTATGATCGATAAAGGATAATTGTCCTAATCCTTGCTAATCCCACCATAATCCTCCATTACCTACCCAAAAACCTCAAAAAATATCCTACCCAAACCAAGACAAATTTCTACATCTTTTCATGCTATCCGGGGCCCCACTTCACGTTGTTTTCCTACCATAATCCTCCAAAAACACTCAAAAAATATCCTACCCATGCCAAGACAAATTTCCACCTCTTTCCATGTCATCCGGGCCCCACTTCACCTTGTTTTCGCATGCCTCCACATGCTTCTTCACATGCAACACCGTACATTCACATGGCATCACATGCTTTCACATGCTACACCATGTATCTTTCACCCCGTTCACATGCTTTCAAGTGTTTATAGTAGTTTTTCCTAAAGTCCTTCACATGTCAAGAGGTACCCGCTAGTAGATAGGTTTGCCATGTAAGATAGGTTTGCTTTATCTAGAATGTTTGTCTTGTAATAACCTCCTAGTCCTATATAAAGGTGGCCTTGTAGTAGTTGTAGGATCATCTTAGAAAAAAGCTTAGAATTTTCTTGTACTCTTTGTAAATCTCTTGTGATATATTTCATATGAGTTCTTTCTAAATTTCCCTATTGTTCTTTCTTTCGAATGGATGGAAAGGCCGGTCCAAGTATGAAAATAAAGTAAGTGTACTCTTTGAAAGTTAGCTTATTATTATACGGTCCATGTATGAAAATAGAGTAAGTGTACTCTTTGAAAGTTAGCTTATTGTAGTGCGAAAGTTTTCTGAGTTATGAACAGCTAACGTTGGTTATAGTACAAAAGTTTTCTGAGTTGTGTAGCTTGGCAAGGTTGAAGCCAGCCCCCATTGTAGGAAAACTTTTACGACTATAAACAATTTAACTGTTTGTGTAGCTTGGCAAGAGCCAGCCCCTTGGTGTAGCTTGATAAGAGCCAGCCTCCTTTATTTTGTAGGAAAACTTTCGTACCTATGATTAAGCTTGCTTTCCTCGAGTCTCTTGCTTTGTTCCTTGTACTGTGGTTTCGTACCTATGATTAAGCTTGCTTTCACGGAGTCCCTACCTTTGTACTCTATACTGTGGTATCAGAGCCAGCCCATCCTTTCGGAGGAAGGAACAGTTTACCAAATATGTCTGAGTCTTTTCCATCATCGTCTTCCTTAGCAAAAATGAATATGTCCCCTACTCTATATAAAACCCTGTCCAAAAAATATGATTATCTTTATGAAGTAGACATCCTACCAGATGAACAAAAAGTGTCTTCCACATAACTACCTCTTATAAATCCTTACTCTGCCTTCACCAAAAAATCATTTGCACCCTGGACACAAATTCGTTCCCTTGTCCAACATAGACCAAAAGGAGTCAAGGAATATGTTGCTGCCTCAAAACTTGACCAGCATCCTATTCTTGCCACCTGAGAGGAACAAATCACTCTCCAAATCCCAGATGATTTTCCCAGACAATGGAGAGAGCATGGGTTTACCCATATCTATTTTGGTGCTATCCGAGTCGCCTTAACATACCACGGAAGAAAAAGTTCAGCCTGTAGTAGCTCGACTTTCTCTTCTAGATACAAGATATTTGGAGTACCAACATGCAAACTTGGGTACTGCAGAGGTTACGCTGAATGCTGGGACTGTCTTCATAACAATCTTTCCAAACTTCAACATGTCCCTCTATGATCCCTACTTAACCGAAGCGCTAAAAATCCAAATCCAAATCCAAGGAGCCCCTCAAGCCAAAGATTCCATCCAAGCCACTCTTCATCACCAAATGGCATGGCGAGTCCAAAATCATGCCATGGATCTTTGCCTTCCCGGAGGAGAAAATGCTTTACTCCTAAATATTGATGCTATCAAAGGAAACACCATGTGCACCCAAATACCCAGACAAATTTCAAGAGAAGAACTTGTCAAAATTCTTCCTGATTCCTGGATCACAAATTATGAAAAGTTAAGAGAACCGGAGTAATCCTTACAATCTAGTGAACCAACTTTTACCAAAAGAAATGACAAAACCGTTTGCATAAGCTTCGACCATTCCCACCTCAAAAAACCCAATAAAACCATCTTTTCTTGACAAATGATCCAACCCAAAGATACAACAGATACATACCCTGAACCTGATGAAGAACTCTTTTGGAATATACAAAGCATCATGGAAGAACATGACTGGTGTCAAAGTTTTGACAAAAACGGATAGAATACTTGGTGGTTCAAATGCCCCTTTACGGGACACTGCCCTTGGGATCTTGATTGCGACTGTCAAGACTGTTTAGAAGATCCAAATGAAGAATATTATGAACACCACCAGCGACATGGAGAAAGGTTCGGCCTCAACAAAACCAAACCAAAATCCAAGAAAAAGGGGAAAAGCACTGAAAAAACATTTCGAGCCAGATATGAAAATAAAGACCCTTCAATTGGCTCATTAAGCCGTCCAGGTAAATATGAATTTCTTATCAGTTACAAACCCAAGGAATGGCCAAAATTACCAGAAAAATTCACTCCAAGTTGGGAGGATAGTGAAACTACACCCAAACCCCAATCACCACCAGTCCATAACTCACAACCCAAAAAGTCACCTGAACCTAAAACTTCACCAATTCCGAAAATCAAAAATCCCCCACAACCACAGATATTCATGTTGAGTTCTTCAAGCTCCAGTCATATCCATGATTTTCCTTCACTACAACCTTTTGAAAAGGAGGGAATTAGCCATGCTCCAAAAATTCCCAAGAAAAACGTAGTGCTTCCTACTGGAGAAAAACCCCCAACAAGTGACATCGAGGCAAGAATCAACTGGTAGTCCGAAAACTCCATGTGCCAAAACAAAGTCCTGAAGAACATTGGCAACACCATAAAGAACGTGGCTCATACCCAAAACAAAATGATGAGCAAGGTAGAAACAATTGAGAAAAAGATGGAACAAACATCGTCTCGCCATGAAGGACTAATCAAAGCATTGGAACTAAGGTTGGCAAATTTACAATATGAAATTTGTCCGCCAGGAACTTCACTTTTCCACTTCTTCCAACAACAACAAAAGGAGACGGTTTCCATCAAAGAACAGATTCAGCTCTTAAGAAATGACCACTTGAAGCCACAAACAACCCCAGTTGTCCCTTCAAAACCTACCTTTTTCCCTATGTCTCCACAACCGTATTCCTCACCTAAATTAGACAACACCTTTTCTACTTTTCCATCCGCCTCACAAAATCCGTTCTCTTTTACCCAACCCATAAAAGAAGAACAAGAGTTTGATATTGCAAAACTGGTTTGGGAAAGAAAAGATGCCCTTGCAGCATAAAAACAAGCCAAGAAAAGGCGTGACCATGAAGAAAGTTCAAAAGGGTCCAACCTAGAAAATCTGATGATTTCTGACCAGAAGGCTCCAGACCTCTATGTCTCTCAGCCAAGATGCATATCACAAGAAGAGACTCCATGGTCCGAATCTCTAAATTCATCATAAGATGAATCAACAGAAGATAGCTCTAAATTAAGCGATGAATCCACAACAAACTCTTTCGAAGATGACAATCCCCCAATATTTGTAAACCAACCAAGAGAGCCACAAGTATCTGAAGTAAATGACGAACAAGAAGGCATGACATATGAGCCAAACCCAGAAAGAAGATATGAGCCCATGACGTCCAATCCAGTTGGAACCGGCTTCCATAATTTCACCTTAGACGAGGTCAAGGTTTCAAAATAGCCTCAGAGGATCCAAGACTTCTATACTTGGATGGTGACCAAAAATTTGGCAGAAAGAGAAAAGTATGTCATCCTGTCAGAACTCACTTCACGATTCTCAGGAATCCTCAGAATATTTTTCTGAGGATTTCAAGTAAAAAATATTTTTCTTACTTCCCAAGATTTTGCCTTCAACATCCGAATCCTACATGAAGTTTTCTGCGGAGATACTGGCCAAAGATAGGAAAAAATGCAAAGACAGCTCTTCGAGATGAAGTGTGTGTCATTCGACAAAAATGACATTGACAGACACTTTCAAAAAATGGCAAAGATATACTTTGAAATCGACAGAGATATAAATCTGAAGCAAGCCTTCGTCTCTTCCCTTCCAAAGTTGCTGGCAAGCCGAGCCATGACCATCATTGAAGAAAAGTTCCAGTCCATAACCATCCCACAAATTGGTTACATCAGACAGGCTATTTTGATCGCATTAGATGACATTTGTACAAAGCGCTCAGCCTTATAGCAACTTATCTAGCACAATCCAGCGCTTGACAAAGCATGCCGCAAAACTGATCTAATCACCGGATCAGGATGTTCCTGCAGCACGTCTAGACGACGAAAAGAATTCAGGAGATTCAGATGGCCAAGAATTCCAGATGGAAGATCAAAATCCAAGAGACGCACAAAATATTTCAGACGTAAAAGACCAGGAAATTTTCACAGGAAGGACAGATGCTTTATTTGCCATAAGATTGGACATTTCGCAAAAAATTGTCCCCAATCAAGAAGATCATTCAAACTCCTTGAGGAGATTGAAGATTACACTGGCATACATCTTGCAAAAGAGGAGGACCTTGAATCCATATTCTTTGTGGACGACGAACCCAATGAAGAAACTATATTCTCTCTCGATATCGTTCCTCAAGTAAAACTCAAAGTCTATTCATCCAAATGGGATAAACCAGCTCGAGTTATTGCTTTCATCGACACCGGAGCTGCATCCTCACTCATAAATCCTGTTGTTCTTCCTGAAGATCAATGGGTGCCGCATTTCAAGGGTTTCAACACTGCATCAAATGCAGTCTTAACCACAACTGTCATTACAAAGCACCCGGTCACAATTCAGTTCTTCCCAGCATTGAAGTACATAACCAAACTTCTAGGATCTGATGTGCCTGGAAAAGATCTTATTATTGGATTCGACATTTACAGGTAAGTTAAAGATCAACTCCAGATCTAGGCTAACGGGATAGCTTTTAAAAATCAGTTCAGACCTTATTCTGAGATTCCAAGGCTATTCCAAATCACCGATGACGAACAAATCAAAGAGATTGAGCAGAATCTCATTGAACATTCATGTGCTGAATCCCACAAGGATTTCATGAAGAAAGGAAAAAGCCCATTATGGAAAAACCAAGAGTTTTTTATCAAGCTCCCTTTCAAGAAAAATGAAAACATCAATCCGTCAAAAGCCAGTCATTCAGGCATGAATCCAGATCATCTTCAGCTTGCAAAGAAAGAATGCGAAGAACTTTTGGAATTTGATATGATAGAGCCGTCAGATTCACAATGGGCATACAAAGCATTTTATGTCAACAAAAGAGCTGACCAGACAAGAGGAAAACTCTGGTTAGTTATTAATTATCAGCCACTAAGCCATTTCCTCCAAGATGATAAATTTCCCATACCAAATAAACTCACTCTTTTCTCCCACTTAGCCAAGGCCAAATATTTTTCCAAGTTTGATTTAAAATCTGGATTTTGGGAATTGGGAATCCACCTGAAGAACGACCCAAAATAGGATTTTGCATCCGCGATCATCATTTCCAGTGGAAAGTCATGCCCTTCGATTTGAAAACTGCACCCTCCATGTTCCAAAAAGCCATGATAAAAATCTTCCAACCCATCCTCCATACCTCTTTAGTTTACATTGATGACATCCTGTTATTTAGTCATACATTGGAAGAACATGTCAACTTGCTTCGTCAATTTGAGGCATTGGTAACACAGTACGGCATCATGCTCTCAGCAAAAAAGATGGTTCTTGCTCAAAAGGAAATTTATTTTCTCGGAATGCATTTTGCCCGAGGTGAATACAGTCCAGGACCGCATATTTGTCAGGAATTACTTAAATTTGCGGATACTAGCCTCACAACAAAGCAGATCCAACAATTCTTGGGTGTAATAAATTATGTAAGAGATTTCATCCCAAATATCTCTACATACATTTCACCACTCACAGTGATGCTCAAGAAAAATGCACTAACATGGGGAGAAAAACAGAATGAAGCAGTAGAAAAATAAAGGAGATACGTAAAAATGTCAAGTCCCTCTACATCCCTTCAGATGGAAAGAAGATACTGCAAACTGATGCCAGCCATGAATATTGGAGTGCTGTTCTATTTGAAGAAAAAGATGGCCAGCGGAAAATATGTGGATACGCCAGTGGAAAGTTCTGTGAAAGCAAGCTTAATCATAGGTACGAAACCACAGTACAAGGAACAAAGCAAGAGACTCGAGGAAAGCAAGCTTAATCATAGGTACGAAAGTTTTCCTACAAAATAAAGGGGGCTGGCTCTTACCAAGCTACACCAAGGGGCTGGCTCTTGCCAAGCTACACAAACAGTTAATTTGTTTATAGTCGCAAAAGTTTTCCTACAAAGGGGGCTGGCTTCAACCTTGCCATGCTACACAACTCAGAAAACTTTTTTACTGTAACCAACGTTACTGTTCATAATTCAAAAAACTTTCGCACTACAATAAGCTAACTTTCAAAGAGTACACTTACTCTATTTTCATACATGGACCGTACTATAATAAGCTAACTTTCAAAGAGTACACTTACTTTATTTTCATACTTGGATCGGCCTTTCCATCTCTTCGAAAGAAAGAACAAGAGGGAAATGTAGAAAGAACTCATATGAAATATATCACAAGAGATTTACAAAGAGTACAAGATAATTCTAAGCTTTTTTCAAAGATGATCCTACAACTACTACAAGGCCTCCTTTATATAGGACTAGGAGGTTATTACAAGACAAACATTCTAGATAAAGCAAACTTATCTTACATGGCAAACCTATCTACAAGCGGGTCCCTCTTGACATGTGAAGGACTTTAGGAAAAACTACTAAAAACACTTGAAAGCATGTGAACGGGGTGAAAGATACATGGTGTAGCATGTGAAGCATGTGATTCCATGTGAATGTACGGTGTTGCATGTGAAGAAGCATGTGGAGGCATGTGAAAACAAGGTGAAGTGTGGCCCGGATGGCATGGAAAGAGGTGGAAATTTGTCTTGGCATGGGTAGGATATTTTTTGAGTGTTTTTGGAGGATTATGGTAGGAAAACAACGTGAAGTGGGGCCCGGATAGCATGGAAAGATGTAGAAATATGTCTTGGTTTGGGTAAGATATTTTTTGCGGTTTTTGGGTAGGTAATGGAGGATTATGGTGGGATTAGCAAGGATTAGGATAATTATCCTTTATCGATCATAGAATTGTCTTCCAGGCATCTTTCGAAGACCTTGTGAAGTAATGCCTGGAATTTGACGGTTCTTCTCTGCTATGTTCCTTCTCTTTTGGATTGAGGGATGTAATCCGCAACCTCAATCTGGAAATGTCATGAGTGATTTTTTCTCGGATGACTTCATATGGTGTTTGATATTCTTTTGCAGCTTCCCGGACTCTTTGCCAGTGAGGATGGGTATTGGTATAATTCCAGCTTGCCCATTCTTTTGGCTATATTTCTTTTGGGATGCACCTATTTTGCTGGAAAATGATTCTTTGTGCCTCGCTATACTCTTCTTCCATTGATAAAATGGACACGGGAAATTTCCACCAGAATGATGCCTCTACTTGTGCCTGGACTTTCATTAATGGCCTATGAAACATGAATATTTTTGCTGCGTAGGAATCACTGAAACATTTCGTCCAATATCTTCTAGGCTTGAACCATAGTAAAAATACTCTAAGGGCTGGTGCAATGGTATCAAAATCCTTGAAGACGTTGCATTTGAATTCCATGAAAATATAATACTGATGGCATAGGTACCAGAAAAACCATAGTAGTTCTTGTGGAAAATCCTTGGCTTGAGCTATGAATATATGGCAAAACGGATATTCTGGATCGACGCCAAAAGGTTTGAGAATGGATCCTCCATACTGCCGGAAAACTTGGAGCTCATAATAAGTTCTTCTTTCCATAATAATTGATGGATCAAAGGGATCCATGAGGTTAAACAACTCTGGTGGATGATCTGTCGGCTTCAATGAACTAGTTCCCGGTGTATTTGAAAACATAAAGATGTGGCTACTTAGCTTCAGTTTTGCTGGGGAAAATCTTTTTGAGAATTCTTCCGGTCGCGATAGAAAATCTGCGAGAATATTATCCTTTCCTTTCAGGTGCTTGACTTGAAACTTGTATGGAGAGAACCATTGAGCCCATCTGAGAATCTGAGGATTAGGGATAAATTTTGAATTTATCCGGATCATTTTTGGGAAAGCCTTCATATCCATTTCTACTATAAATTCTGTATGGATAAGGAAGAAATTGAATTTCTTGATTCCATTCTTTACTGCAAGAATTTCTTTGAAGGTGGAGTGATAATGTTGCTCGGCATCTTTAAACTTTCCACTGGCGTATCCGCGTATTTTCCGCTGGTCATCTTTTTCTTCAAATAGAACAGCACTCCAATAGTCATGGCTGGCATCAGTTTGCAGTATCTTTTTTCCATCTGAAGGGATGTAGAGAGACTTGACATTTTTACATATCTCCTTTATTTTTCTGACTGCTTCATCCTGTTTCTCTCCCCATGATGGTGCATTTTTCTTGAGCATCTCTGTGAGTGGTGAAATGTATGTAGAGATATTTGGGATGAAATCTCTTACATAATTTATTACACCCAAGAACTGTTGGATCTGCTTTGTTGTGAGGCTGGTATCCGAAAATTTAAGTAATTCCTGACATATATGCGGTCTTGGACTGTATTCACCTCGGGCAAAATACATTCCGAGAAAATCAATTTCGTTTTGAGCAAGAACCATCTTTTTTGCTAAGAGCATGATGCCGTACTGTGTTACCAATGCCTCAAATTGACGAAGCAAGTTGACATGTTCTTCTAATGTATCGCTAAATAACAGGATGTCATCAATGTAAACTAAGGAGGTATGGAGGATGGATTGGAAGATTTTTATCATGGCTTTTTGGAACAAGGAGGGTGCAGTTTTCAAACCAAAGGGCATGACCATCCACTGGAAGTGATGATCGGGGATGCAAAATCCCGTTTTGGGTCGTTCTTCAGGGTGGATTCCCAATTGCCAAAATCCAGATTTTAAATCAAACTTGAAAAAGTATTTGGCCTTGGCTAAGTGGGAGAAAAGAGTGAGTTTATTTGGTATGGGAAATTTATCATCTGGAGGAAATGGTTTAGCGGCTGGTAATTAATAACTAACCTGAGTTTTCCTCTTGTCTGCTCAGCTCTTTTGTTGACATAAAATGCTTCACATGCCCATTGTGAATCCGATGGCGCTGAAGATGATCTAGATTCATGCCTGAATGACTGGCTTTTGTCGGATTGATGTTTTCATTTTTCTTGAAAGGGAGCTTGATAAAAAACTCTTGGTTTTTCCATAATGGGCTTTTCCCTTTCTTCATGAAATCCTTGTGAGATTCAGCACATGAATGTTCAACGAGATTC
Organism: Nicotiana obtusifolia; assembly: GCA_002018475.1. NCBI lineage: Eukaryota > Viridiplantae > Streptophyta > Magnoliopsida > Solanales > Solanaceae > Nicotiana > Nicotiana obtusifolia. The sequence continues at coordinate 10,476 of MCJB01042181.1, forward strand.
TGCTCAAACTCTTTGATTTGTTCGTCGTCGGTGATTTGGAATAGCCTTGGAATCTCAAAATAAGGTCTGAACTGCTTTTTAAAAGCTATCCCGTTAGCCTAGATCTGGAGTTTATCTTTAAGTTACCTGTAAATGTCGTATCCAATAATAAGATCTTTTCCAGGCACATCAGATCCTAGAAGTTTGGTTATGTACTTCAATGCTGGGAAGAACTGAATTGTGACCGGGTGCTTTATAATGACAGTTGTGGTTAAGATTGCATTTGATGCAGTGTTGAAATCCTTGAAATGCGGCACCCATTGATCTTCAGGAAAAACAGCAGGATTTATGAGTGAGGATGCAGCTCCGGTGTCGATGAAAGCAATAACTCGAGCTGGTTTATCCCATTTGGATGAATAGACTTTGAGTTCTACTTGAGGAATGACTGTGAGAGCATTGATCTCTTCTCGGGCTTCGATCTCTGGTTTTGAAATCTGGTACTGATCATTGCCTTGATCTTCATAGATATCGAGAGAGAATATAGCTTCTTCATTGGGTTCGTCGTCCACAGAGAATATGGATTTAAGGTCCTCCTCTTTTGCAAGATGTATGCCAGTGTAATATTCAATCTCCTCAAGGAGTTTGATAGATCTTCTTGATTGGGGACAATTTTTTGCGAAATGTCTAATCTTATGGCAAATAAAGCATCTATCCTCCCTGTGAAAATTTCCTGGCCTTCTACGTCTGAAATATTTTGTGCGTCTCTTGGATTTTGATCTTCCATCTGGAATTCTTGGCCATCTGAATCTCCTGAATTCTTTCCGTCGTCTAGACGTGCTGCAGGAACATCCTGATCCGGTGATTAGATCAGTTTTGCGGCATGCTTTGTCAAGCGCTGGATTGTGCTGGATAATTTGCTTTAAGGCTGAGCGCTTTGTACAAATGTCATCTAATGCGACGAAATAGCCTGTCTAATGTAACCAATTTGTGGGATGGTTATGGACTGGAACTTTTCTTCAATGATGGTCATGGCTCGGCTTGCCATCAACTTTGGAAGGGAAGAGATGAAGGCTTGCTTCAGATTGATGTCTCCGCCGATTTCAAATTATATCTTGGCCATTTTTTGAAAATGTCTGTCAATGTCATTTTTGTCGAATGACACACACTTCATCTCGAAGAGCTGTCTTTCCATTTTCTCCTGTCTTTGGCCAGTATCTCCGCAGAAAACTTCATGTAGGATTCGGATGTTGAAGGCAAAATCTTGGGAAGTAAGAAAAATATTTTTGTCTTGAAATCCAAGTGCGTTCCACCAATCTGTGAGGATTCCTGAGAATCGTGAAGTGAGTTCTAACAGGATGACATACTTTTCTCTTTCTGCCAAATTTTTGGTCACCATCCAAGTATAGAAGTCTTGGATCTTTGAGGCCATTTTGAAACCTTAACGTCGTCTAAGGTGAAAGTATGGATGCCGGTTCCAACTGGCTTGGACGCCATGGGCTCATATCTTCTTTCTAGGATTGGCTCATCTGTCATGCCTTCTTGTTCGTCATCTACTTCAGATACTTCTGGCTCTCTTGGCTGGTTTACAAATACTAGATATTGTCATCTTCGGAAGAGTTTGTTGTGGATTCATTGCTTGATTGAGAGTTATCCTCTGTTGATTCATCTTCTGATGAATTTAGAGATTCGGACCATGGAGTCTCTTCTTCTGATCTGCATCTTAGCTGAGAGACATAGAGGTCTGGAGCTTTCTGGTCAGAAATCATCAGATTTTCTAGGTTGGACCCTTTTGAACTTTCTGCATGGTCATGCCTTTTCTTGGCTTGTTTTTGTGCTGCCAGGGCATCTTTCTGTCCCAAACCAGTTTTGCAATATCAAACTCTTGTTCTTCTTTTACGGGTTGGGTAAAAGAGAACGGATTTTGTGAGGCAGATGGAAAAGTAGAAAAGGTATTGTCTAATTTAGGTGGGGAATATGGTTGTGGAGACATAGGGAAGAAGGTAGGTTTTCAAGGGACAACTGGGTTGTTTGTGGCTTCAAGTGGTCATTTCTTAAGAGCTGAATCTGTTCTTTGATGGAAACCGTCTCCTTTTGTTTTTATTGGAAGAAGTGGAAAAGTGAAGTTCCTGGCGAACAAATTTCATATTGTAAATTTGCCAACCTTAGTTCCAATGCTTTGATTAGTCCTTCATGGAGAGACGATGTTTGCTCCATCTTTTTCTCAATTGTTTCTACCTTGCTCATCATTTTGTTTTGGGTATGAGCCACGTTCTTTATGGTGTTGCCAATGTTCGTCAGGACTTTGTTTTGGCAGATGGAATTTTCGGATTGCCAGTTTATTGTTGCCTCGATGTCACTTGTTGGGGGTTTTTCTCCATTAGGCAGCACTACGTTTTTCTTGATAATTTTTGGAGCATGGCTGATTCCCTTCTTTTCAAAAGGTTGTAGTGAAGGAAAATCGTGGGTATGACTGGAGCTTGAAAAACTCAACATGAATATCTGTGGTTGTGGGGGATTTTTGATTTTCGGAATTGGTGAAGTTTTAGGTTCAGGTGACTTTTTGGGTTGTGAGTTATGGACTGGTGGTGATTGGGGTTTGGGTGTAGTTTTACTATCCTCCCAACTTGGAGTGAATTTTTCTGGTAATTTTGGCCATTCCTTGGGTTTGTAACTGACAAGAAATCCATATTTACCTGGACGGCTTAATAAGCCAATTGAAGGATCTTTATTTTTATATCTGGCTCGAAATTGTTTTTTAGTGCTTTTCCCCTTTTTCTTGGATTTTGGTTTGGTTTTGTTGAGGCCGAACCTTTCTCCATGTCGCTGGTGGTGTTCATAATATTCTTCATTTGGATCTTCTAAACAGTCTTGACAGTCGCAATCAAGATCCCAAGGGCAGTGTCCCGTAAAGGGGCATTTGAACCACCAAGTATTCTGTCCATTTTTGTCAAAACTTTGACACCAGTCATGTTCTTCCATGATGCTTTGTATATTCCAAAAGAGTTCTTCATCAGGTTTGGGTTTTTTGAGGTGGGAATGGTCGAAGCTTATGCAAACGGTTTTGTCATTTCTTTTGGTAAAAGTGGGTTCACTAGACTGTAGGGATTCCTCCAGTTCTCTTAACTTTTCATAATTTGTGACCCAGGAATCAGGAAGAATTTTGACAAGTTCATCTCTTGAAATTTGTCTGGGTATTTGGGTGCACATGGTGTTTCCTTTGGTAGCATCAATATTTAGGAGTAAAGCATTTTCTCCTCCGGGAAGGCAAAGATCCATGGCATGATTTTGGACTTGCCATGCCATTTGTTGATGAAGAGTGGCTTGGATGGAATCTTTGGCTTGAGGGGCTCCTTGGATTTGGATTTGGATTTTTAGCGCTTCGGTTAAGTAGGGATCATAGAGGGACATGTTGAAGTTTGGAAAGATTGTTATGAAGACAGTCCCAGCATTCAGCGTAACCTCTGCAGTACCAAAGTTTGCATGTTGGTACTCCAAATATCTTGTATCTAGAAGAGAAAGTCGAGCTACTACAGGCTGACCTTTTCTTCCGTGGTATGTTAAGGCGAGTCGGATAGCACCAAAATGGATATAGGTAAACCCATGCTCTCTCCATTGTCTGGGAAAATCATCTGGGATTTGGAGAGTGATAAATTATTCCTCTCGGGTGGAAAGAATAGGATGCTGGTCAAGTTTTGTGGCAGCAACATATTCCTTGACTCCTTTTGGTCTATGTTGGACAAGGGAACGAATTTGTGTCCAGGGTGCAAATGATTTTTTGGCGAAGGCAGAGTAAGGATTTATGAGAGGTAGTTCTGTGAAAGACACTTTTTGTTCATCGTGTAGGATGTCTACCTCATAAAGGTAATCATATTTTTTTGACAGGGTTTTATATAGAGTAGGGAACATATTCAATTTTGCTAAGGAAGACGATAATGGAAAAGACTCATACATATTTGGTAAACTGTTCCTTCCTCCGAAAGGATGGGCTGGCAAGTCATGACTTCCAGTGGAAAGTCATGCCCTTCGGTTTGAAAACTGCACCCTCCTTGTTCCAAAAAGCCATGATAAAAATCTTCCAACCCATCCTACATACCTCCTTAGTTTACATTGATGACATCCTGTTATTTAGTCATACAATGGAAGAACATGTCAACTTGCTTCGTCAATTTGAGGCATTGATAACACAGTAAGGCATCATGCTCTCAGGAAAAAAGATGGTTCTTGCTCAAAAGGAAATTGATTTTCTCGGAATGCATTTTGCCCGAGGTAAATACAGTCCAGGACCGCATATATATCAGGAATTACTTAAATTTTCGGATACCAGCCTCACAACAAAGCAGATCCAATAATTCTTGGGTGTAATAAATTATGTAAGAGATTTCATCCCAAATATCTCTACATACATTTCACCACTCACAGAGATGCTCAAGAAAAATGCACCATCATGGGGAGAAAAACAGGATGAAGCAGTCAAAAAAATAAAGGAGATATGTAAAAATGTCAAGTTCCTCTACATCCCTTCAGATGGAAAGAAGATACTGCAAACTGATGCCAGCCATGAATGTTGGAGTGCTGTTCTATTTGAAGAAAAAGATGGCCAGTGGAAAATATGTGGATACGCCAGTGGAAAGTTTAAAGATGCCGAGCACATTATCATTCCACCTTCAAAGAAATTCTTGCAGTAAAGAATGGAATCAAGAAATTCAATTTCTTCGTCATCCATATAGAATTTCTAGTAGAAATGGATATGAAGGCTTTCCCAAAATTGATCCGGATAAATTCAAAAATTATCCCCAATCCTCAGATTCTCAGATGGGCTCAATGGTTCTCTCCATACAAGTTTCAAGTCAAGCACCTGAAAGGAAAGGATAATATTCTCGCAGATTTTCTATCGCAACCGGAAGTATTCTCAAAAAGATTTTCCCCAGCAAAACTGAAGCCAAACAACCACATCTTTATGTTTTCAAATACACCGGGAACTAGTTCATTGAAGCCGACAGATCATCCACCGGAGTTGTTCAACCTCATGGATCCCTTTGATCCATCAATTATTATGGAAAGAAGAACTTATTATGAGCTCCAAGTTTTCCGGCAGTATGGAGGATCCATTCTCAAACCTTTTGGCGTCAATCCAGAATATCCGTTTTGCCATATATTCATAGCTCAAGCCAAGGATTTTCCACAAGAACTACTATGGTTTTTCTGGTACCTATGCCATCAGTATTATATTTTCATGGAATTCAAATGCAACGTCTTCAAGGATTTTGATACCATTGCACCAGCCCTTAGAGTATTTTTACTATGGTTCAAGCCTAGGAGATATTGGACGAAATGTTTCAGTGATTCCTACGCAGCAAAAATATTCATGTTTCATATGCCAGTGAAGATCATTAATGGAAAATTCCAAGTGCAAACAGAGGTATCATTCTGGTGGAAATTTCTCGTATCCATTTTATCAATGGAGGAAGAGTATAGCGAGGCACAAAGAATCATTTTCTAGCAAAATAGTTGCATCCCAAAAGAGATATGGCCAAAAGAATGGGCAAGCTGGAATTATACCAATACCCATCCTCACTGGGAAAGAGTCCGAGACGCAGCAAAGGAATATCAAACGCCATATGAAATCATCCGAGAAAAGATCACTAATGACATTTCCAGATTAAAGTTGCGAATTACATCTCTCAGTCCAAAGGGAAAGGAACATAGCAGTGAAGAACTGTCAAGTTCCAGGCGCTACTTCACAAGGTCTTTGAAAAGATGCCTGGAAGACAATTCTATGATCGATAAAGGATAATTTGCTTAATCCTTGCTAATCCCACCTTAATCCTCCATTACCAACCCAAAAAATCCTCAAAAAGATCCTACCCATGCCAAGACAAATTTCCACATCTTTCTATACTATCCGGGCCCCACTTTACGTTGTTTTCCTACCATAATCCTCCAAAAACACTCAAAAAATATCCTACCCATGCCAAGACAAATTTCCACCTCTTTCCATGCCATCCGGGCCCCACTTCACCTTATTTTCACATGCCTCCACATGCTTCTTCATATGCAACACCGTACATTCACATGGCATCACATGCTTTCACATGCTACACCATGTATATTTCACCCCGTTCGCATACTTTCAAGTATTTTTAGTGGTTTTGCCTAAAGTCCTTCGCATGCCGAGAGGGACCCACTTGTAGATAGGTTTGCCATGTAGATAGGTTTGCTTTATCTAGAATGTTTGTCTTGTAATAACCTCCTAGTCCTATATAAAGGAGGCCTTGTAGTAGTTATAGGATCATCTTAGAAAAAAGCTTAGAATTATCTTGTACTCTTTGTAAATCTCTTGTGATATATTTCATATGAGTTCTTTCTAAATTTCCCTCTTGTTCTTTTAAATGGATGGAAAGGCCGGTCCAAGTATGAAAATAAAGTAAGTGTACTCTTTGAAAGTTAGCTTATTATAGTACGGTCCATGTATGAAAATAGAGTAAGTATACTCTTTGAAAGTTAGCTTATTGTAGTGTGAAAGTTTTCTGAGTTATGAACAGCTAACGTTGGTTATAGTACAAAAGTTTTCTGAGTTGTGTAGCTTGGCAAGGTTGAAGCCAGCCCCCTTGTGTAGGAAAACTTTTGCGACTATAAACAAATTAACTGTTTGTGTAGATTGGCAAGAGCCAGCCCCTTGGTGTAGCTTGGCAAGAGCCAGCCCCCTTTATTTTGTAGGAAAACTTTCGTACCTATGATTAAGCTTGCTTTCCTCGAGTCTCTTGCTTTGTTCCTTGTACTGTGGTTTCGTACCTATGATTAAGCTTGCTTTCACGGAGTCCCTTGCTTTGTT
>MCJB01042181.1:17892-74634 GCA_002018475.1 Nicotiana obtusifolia
AGCAAGGGACTCCGTGAAAGCAAGCTTAATCATAGGTACGAAACCACAGTACAAGGAACAAAGCAAGAGACTCGAGGAAAGAGAACTTAATCATAGGTACGAAAGTTTTCCTACAAAATAAAGGGGGCTGGCTCTTGCCAAGCTACACCAAGGAGAATACATCGGGAAAATCCCTCACAACAGGAACAGAATCGATGCTTGGAGTCTCAGCTCCAACATCCCCCACAAACGCTAGATAGGAAAAGCAACCCTTCCCAACCATACGCTGTGCCTTTAAGAACGATATCACCCTACTAGGAACATAATCAGTCACGCCACGCCACTCGATCCGCGGCACACCCGGCATAGCCAAAGTAACTGTCTTAGCATGACAGTCAAAAATAGCACGACACGGAGATAACCAATCCATGCCCAAAATGACATCAAAGTCTACCATGCTTAATAGCAATAGGTTCACTCGGGTCTCTAGACCCCCAATAGTTATTACACACGACCGGTACACACGGTCTGCAACAACAGTATCGCCCACTGGGGTAGACACATGAACAGGTAAAGCAAGAAACTCCCGGGGCATACCCAAATAATGAGCAAAATATGAGGACACATATGAATAGGTGGAACCGGGGTCAAATAATACAGAGGCATCTTTTTGGCAGACTGAAACAATACCTGTAATAACGACATCTGAAGCACTGGCATTTGTCCTACCTGGATAGCATAGAATCGAGCCTGGCCACCGCCTACTCGACCTCCCCCTCTAGGGCGACCTCTAGCTGCCTGACCTCCACCCCTAGCTGTCTGGGCGGGTGGTAAAGTAACTGAAGCAGAAGTCGAGGGTTGACCCCTCTGTTGGGACGATCTAGCACCACGATGAGGACAATGCCTCCACATGTGGCCCATCTCGCCACACTCATAACAGTTCCCTGGTGCTCTAGCAGACGCACTCGGCATAGAAGGACCCCGGGCTGACGGAGCATGAGTTAGAAGGGCGCTGAGTGATGACTGGCCCTACTGAAACCCATGATAACCACGACCTGCAGATGCCCCACGATACTCGGGACGGGCGGACTGAGCAGGCCTGAAGGAACGGCCTCTACTCTACTAAAACAGGCCCTTCGAAAGAGTACCACTGTAACTACCCGATCCTCGAGGCCTCTTAGCCTCCCTATCTTCTCGCTCCTGACGGCGAACCGTTTCAATCTCACGAGCTATATCAACCATCTTCTCGAAGGTAGCACCCAATACTCTCTCCCCGGTCATGAGATTATGGAGATGATAGTTAAGGCCATCCACAAACCTCCTGATCCTTTCACGATCAGTCGGAACCATCCAGACAGCATGTCGAGCCAACTCAGAAAACCTCGACTCATACTGCGACACAGTCATATCCCCCTATCGCAACCATTCGAACTGTCTACGCAGCTCTTCTCTGCGGGACTGCGGCACATACTTCTCCAAGAAAAGAGCGGAGAACTGCTGCCAAGTAAGGGGCGCTACATCAACCGACCTACGCCTCTCATACGCCTCCCACCAATTAAAGGAAGCTCCCGTAAACTGAAATGTGGTAAATGCCACACCACTAGACTCAAGAATCCCGGCTGTCCGGAGCATTTGCTGACACTTGTCAAGAAAACCCTGGGCATCCTCGCCCTCAGCACCACTGAATGACAGAGGCTGGAGTCTGCCAAACCTCTCAAGACGACGCTGCTCATCATCTGGCATGACTGGTACTATGAATTCCTGAGCAGGTGCAACCGGCTGAGCTGGAGGTGCCCCCGGCATCTGAAGTCCCTGCACTACCTGCTCAGGTACACGGGCAACAGGGGTTTGATTGCCCTCCCCCCCCCCTGGCCTGTGAAGTAGTTGCGGGTGTGGTGGAGTTTTCCTAAAAAGGTTCTGCAGCCTCTCGAAGATAAGTACAGACGTCTTCGTACCGATCCACGAGACTCTACTAAACCCGCTCATGACTTGTGAGACCTATGTAACCCAGGCTCTTATGCCAACTTGTCACGACCCGAATCCCAAATCCGGTCGTGATGGCGCCTCTCATGAAGACAAGGCCATCCATTTCAAACTATTACTCGATTTAAGCAGCTATGACAGTACTTACATATTTTAATAACAGCAAATTGCGGAAACACAGCTAACCATCCCGACAACAGCCCAAACCGGGGTGTCACAATGTCATGAGCAACTAATGAAATCCTAATAATAAGATTACTATTACAATATCTCTAGCACAATTGTTTGAAGAAAGTGGAAACAACAAGATAAAAGAGATACAGGGCTGCGGACGCCAACAGCTACCTCATAGTCTCTGAATCACCATTCTGACAGTCGTAGTCAATGCCTCGGAGCGGAATCAATAACGCCTGAATATGCACACATGGTGCAGGGAGTAATGTGAGTACTTCCAACTCAGTGAGTAATAATCATAAATAATGGCGGAAAGCAGAAACCACACACAAGCACAAGGCAATCCATACTGAAGCAATAAAACATCATTAAAACAGTAAATCGGTGAGAATCAAGTAGAAACTCCGTTCAACAGGTGAAGCATGTAAGTCTTTCAAGTAATCACATGAAGTAAAAGAAAACATTTAAAACCGCCCCTTGGGCTCAGTATCTTTTAAAAACACGCCCCTCGGGCAATATCATAAAAACAGTACCAGCCCCTCGGGCTTATCACATGGTACAAAATCAGCCCCTCGGGCATATCACATCACCATATCAGCCCTTCGGGCTATATTTCACATCACAATGGGTAACCTACACTCACTGGGGGTGTACAGACTCCGGGAGGGGCCCCTTACGACCTAAGCGCTATATCATATCTCGTGGCGGCGTGCCACCCGATCCCATTATACCTCGTGGCGGCATGCCACCCGATCCCATTTACATCATATCTCGTGGCGGCGTGCCACCCGATCCCATTTACATCATATCTTGTGGTAGGCGTACCACCCGATCCCACGATATCTCGTGCTGGCGTGCCACCCGATCCCATTACATCTCGTGGTAGCGTGCCATCCGATCCCATTTATATCATATCCCGTGGCGGCATGCCACCCGATCCCATTTACATCATATCTTGTGGTAGGCGTACCACCCGTTCCCTTTTACATCATTTAAAAATGTCATTTAAATCTCAAAACTGAGTAAAAGTGACTGAGTTGTAAAATAGTGGAAAACAACATGACTGAGTTCAAGTATTGAATCAAAAGAGTGAGGAAACAGTGATAAATAACCCCGAAGGGTTTACATAACCGGCACGAAGCCCAAATATGGCAATCAGCCCAAATCATGATGATATCAAAAATAAGTTTCAATCAAATATGTAGTAAAAATCATCAATCGGGACGGACCAAGTCACAATCCCCAGTAGTAAACGACCCCACGCTCATCATCGAGCGCGTGCCTCACCTCAATATAGCACTACGATGTGCAATCCGGGGTTTCAAACCCTCAGAACATCATTTACAATCACTACTCACCTCAAACCAGCTAAATCTCTAGCCCACGACGCCCATGCCCTTCGAATTGGCCTCCACGTGTGTCGAATCTATCCAAATTCAGAAAAACTATGTCACAATATGTTGGGGTAACAAAGCCCACGCGAAAACAATCAATAAATACTAAGAAATCCCGAAGTTAGCAAAACCCGAGCCCCGGGCCCACTTCTCGAAATTCAGTAATTTTCACCTCAACGGGTTTCTTATCTCCTCACGAGTTCAACTATACGAAATTTATCGAATTCCGACATCAGTTCGACCTCCAAGCCTTAAAATCTAAGCTTAAGGGTTTTCCACAAATTTTCCAACTTAAATCACCAATTACATACTAGAATAGCAATAGATTTGGGTAATTTGACCATGATTGAGTTAGGAACACTTACCCCGATGTTTCCCTTGAAAATCTTCCAAAAATCCCTTCAAGATTAGTTGCAATCCAAGTTCTGTGGCTCCAACTATATTCAAGATGGCCAAAACTCCTTCTTTTAAGAATTTGTCCAAGAAAATCTCCTTTGGATATAGTTTTGAGGTTGATTTGCTGTGATTTTATGGTGTTTGGAGGTGTTCCTCTTCGTGGGTAAAGAAAATGGGTTTTGCATGGCAAATGGGTACTGATTTCTATTTATAACGGGGTCAAAAATCGAGACAAAAATTCCCCTGTCAGGCCTAAAAAGCGATCGCATATCTGTCACATAACAGATATGCGGTCCGCATATTTGATGCGACCATCGCAAAGGTAACCCTAGCCTTCACCGCAATTCAGCACGAAGCATGGTTTGTGGTCCGCATGTCAAGAATGCGACCGCATTATTGACCGCATTTTCGACGTTGGTTTTTGTCCAGAAATCTGTCTCGGTCTGCGGTCTCAGTATGGTGAATATGCTGTCCGCATTTCAGAAATGCGACTGCATTTCTGACCGCATTCTTGACACGAATCTTGCCCAGAAATCTGTTTGAGTTTGCTATCTCATTGTGAGATATGCGGTCCGCATTTGAGAAATGCGACCGCATTTTGTCTCTGGTCTTTCTGCAGATTTTCTTTTCCAACGATGATATGGTCCGTTTAACCACCCAAAACTCACCCGAGGCCACTGGAACCTTAACCAAAACATGCCAACATATCCCATAACATTATTCGAACTTGTTCCAACCTTCGGAACACTCAGAACCACCTATCAACACCAATTCACGTCGGATTCAAGCCTAAGGATTTCAAAAATCTTCTAAATCTCTCTTTTGATCTAAACCCAACCAAACCACGTCCGAATGACCTGAAATTTTGCACACGAGTCCTAAATCACATATCGAAGCTACATCAACTTTCGGAATTCCATTCCGACCCTCGGATCAAAATCTCTCCTATCAACCGGAAATCGCCAAAGTTCTAACTCTACACCGGACCTCCAAAACCAATTTTGATCACACTCCTAAGTCATAAATCACATCCCGCAACTAACTGAACCGTCGGAACTCACATCCGAGCCCTCTAACTCATAAGTCCACATTCGGTTGACTTTTCTGATTTAAACCTTCTTAAAAGAGACCAAGTGTCTCATTTCTTACCAAATCTACTCCGAACGCAAACTATTCAACGTGATTACATAAAATTCTGATAACGAGGCATAATAAGGTAGAAAGGGGAAAAACGGAGCAGTAACTCATGAGACGACTAGCTGGGTCGTCACATGATATTTTTAAAAGAATTGTTATACAAAATGGTTTGGTTATATTTAAACCAAAGATGAGTTTATTTCAGACCAATATTAGATTTCTAGGACATTATATTTGCCAAGGAAAGATAACTCTTATTCAACGTGCTATAGAATTTGCTTCTAAATTTTCCGATATTATTACTGATAGAACTCAACTACAAAGATTTTTGGAAAGTTTAAATTATATTTCTCCTTTTATAAAGGATTTGTCTAAAGATTTGGCACCTCTTTATGAAAGACTAAAAAAGGGTTATAAATTACCCTGGACTGATTTGCATACCAATATTGTTAGACTTACTAAAGAGAAAGTTAGTTCTTTACCTTGTTTAACTCTTGCCAATCCTTTATGGCAAAAAATTATTGAAACAGATGCTTCTGATATTGGATTCGGAGAAATTCTTAAGCAGGTAAACCCGAATGATAAGAAAGAATATCTTATCAGATATTATTCAGGAAAGTGGACTGCGGCCCAAAGGAACTATGCAACCATAGCCCATGAAATGCTTGCTATTGTTAAATGTGTTATTAAATTTCAGGATGATTTATATAATCAGAAGTTCTTAATAAGAACAGACGCTCAAACTGTTAAATTTATGTTTAATAAAGATTTTAAGAACGATGCTTCAAAATTAATTTTTGCAAGATGGCAAGCCCAATTGGCTCCATTTGATTTTGATATTGAATATAAAAAAGGAATTGATAATTCCTTACCAGATTTTCTTACCCAAGAATATTTAAATGGAATCTAATCAAATTCATTTGATATGCAGGATGAGGCCAGTATGGCCACCCCAGTCTTCCTCTAATAGAGGAAGAGAACAAATCAAGGCCGATATCCCGGCTGAGGAAGTAGTTATACAACTTCCAGAAGCAGCCCAATTATACAAATGGGTAACAGAACTCTTATGAATGAGAAAATTTCTCAAAACGATGAGGCATCCTCATCAGGATCTATTAACTTGGGAGATATCCCAAAAGAAAGCCCATTATATGAGGCACTGCAAAATTACATGCAAAGCCAGTCAAAATCGCAAAGTGATATCTATGCGAGTATTTCTATGGAAAGTTCTAATGATATTAAGAACTACGAGAAATTGTTAAAACAAGAAATTATACTTCTTGTTTGAAGATGCAGATATTGATAGAAAATCTGAACCATGGGAATTACTTCAGAGATATTTTTTCGAGAATTTATATTTTCCGGGCCAGCCATACAAGACCCGCACTTATTATGAGAATATTTGACAACTACTGAAACTGTTGAGATATCCCACTTCAAAGATTATAGAAATGAGAAAGTTTATAATTTCTCAAAATTTATTATCAAGCGAATCATATCCGCTGAAGAATGGGGACTTTCCACTACGAGGAAAGACAAATTACTCTTGATAATAGAATAAAGGTTAATTGTACTTACTGGGATTATATCCAGGCTTTTACTTATACCCTTTATTACAATAATGAGAAGCATAAAGACACTTGGTTTAAAAAGGTGTGTCAGAAAAACTTTGCCAAATTTATTCCAAATTGGTTTTTAAATTGGTGGACCTATCACGGACCGACAATTACAACCCTGCCCACCCAGCTCAAGGAATTATATGATAAATGGGTAGAAGTGTCTCCTGATCTGGACTTTTTATACAGGAAAGATCATGTTAATTGGCCCGAAAGGATTGGGCACATATATTTCTTCTTAGAATTTTCTATTCCTTGGATACACAAGTGGGTTCCAGAATTCGGTTATACCGACGAACATATCCCTTGCATATACAGGACTTATTATAACAATTTTTGGGAAAAGATGTTGAAAGAAAACCCAGAGACCAACAAATTATGGGGACAAGAAACTATTGACAATATTGTCCATAGCATAAAGGAGTATTCCGCTTGAATAAAGACTGTAAAAATTGATGACAGTCCTTTGAAGCATATTGCCAGGAAAATCATTTATCAACCTGGTGATAAAGAAGCACCAATTGAAGCCTATCTAAAGGAAGTTCGACAAAATTTAATCGAACAGATATCTGAAAAATCAGACATATCTATGAAGAGTAATACAAGCCAGTCTATGTACGAAGATTAGCAAGCTGATGACGAAATTGATACTAATATTTTGGAAGAAGCTGAGAAATTAATTCAGCAGGAAAAAGAAGACAACGTTGACGAAGATTTCGTCAAAAAATGCAGATAATACAAGGCAAGAAACCAACAAGATAAGGTTGGTGGTAGGACCCAATGGGACAGCCGACAAAATCAAGTGGTAGGACCCCAGTGGGACCCATGACAGAAATATCTGTCACTGTGCATTAATAGAGCACAGCTGTACAAATACTGTAGAAAGGTAGAATTTTTCTATAAATAGAGGCCTTGCATCATTGTAAAAACCAGAAGAAGAAAAAATTTTCCTTTCTTCATTTTCTCTCTCTAGCTATGCCATCTCTCTAAGTCTTTGTAACCTTTTGTAAAGTTTTTGAAGTTTTGTATATAAGAAGAAGAAAAACAGTCCAACTTTGGGCATAACCTCGGTGCTTCAAGGTATTTTTAATTTTATTTTAATTTACGTTTTTAGTTCTCTGATGGCCGTGCTTATAGCCGGCTAGATATCTATCTATGTTGAGTACTATGCTGCTTAAATATACATAAAGATGAACTAGACTCTATTAAAATCAAGAGATTTTATTATATGAACTTTAAAGGTTTAGTGTTAGAATTGATAGCTTGGTTTTGAGATGGTGGTACAGTCATGTAGAAATACTATAGATCTTGGATTTGCCTTAGTGGCTACGTACAGTTGCCCGGTGGAAAAGCCCGTTATTTGTTGTTTTAAGGGTTGTTGTTATCCCGGGGAGCCCCTAAAAAGGTATCCTGTACACATAGACACAAGATCCCGTAGTATTTATTACATAGACAGGCCCCATGCTTAGGTAAAAGGTTACCATACATCTGTTAATTCATATACTAAATTTTTACACAGTTGACATGGATGATAAATCCAAAGAAATTTTTTTGCAAATTATGGCAGAAACTTCGACAGATGATTATGATTATACTTCATCCGCTTCTTCTGAAATGTCTGTTAAATTATTTGATTTATCTGATGATAATGCTTGTGATAATTGTGATACTGGTAATAGTGCTTGTTTTTTGTGAAAATTTGGATTTTTATAAAATACAATCCCAATTTCAAAATGTTTTTGAAATAAAACCAATTACTTATGATAATATTTTAGAATTATTAAAAGAAGTCTCGGATCATAATTTACGAGAAAAAATTATTAATATGGCTTCTACTTCTACTTCTACTTCACAACCGGCTGATAAGCCTATTCGAAAAAAAGATATACTAGACGAAGTTCCATATTCTATGGCGGAAGTTCAGAAAAGACTTTTAGAAAAAAACTCGCCATAAAATATGAATCTTCCTAGTTATACCTCTTCATTGGATGATTTAAAAATTAAAGTTGAAAGGTTAAAAAATGAGATTAAATCTCTTAAACAAAATCAAATGATTTTGGACCATAGGATAAGACAAGTTGAGAAAAATGCTACTACAACTGGCCACATTGATACCAAGAAAAAAGGGATTATATTACCTAAAAGTAATGATTTAGAGGAAATATCTGAGTTTTCCAAAAAAGCTATTTCTGATCCTAATCACGATTTGTTTTTAGGAATGATGCAAATAGTTATTTCGCATAAATGGTATGTTAAGTGTACTATTTTAATTGATGATAATTTTTCAATTACCGAAACTGCGCTTATTGATAGTGGTGCTGATATAAGCTGTATTCATGAAGGAATAATTCCAACCAGATATTTTTAGAAAACTTCTCATAAAGTTAGTTCTGCTTCTGGTGATAGGATGAAAATAGAATATAAACTGCCTAATGCATATGTTTGCAAACAGAAAGTTTGTATTCCTCATTTCTTTATTCTTGTTAAAGATAAAATGTTTCCTCCTATTATATTAGGAACTCCTTTTATCCAGACCATTTATCCCTTTACTTATGTTGATAGCAATGGGTTCGATGCTACATATATGGGTAAAAAGATTTTATTTCAGTTTATAACTGAACCTCTTGCAAAAAATATATATGCTTTGATTGACAGAAAAATATTTCATATGAATTCTTTACAGCATGAAATCTACAGCATGTCAATAGATGATATTCTGAAATCTATTAAAGTTCAAGAAAAGGTTAAACTAATTTCTGAACAATTTGCTATACCTATTTGTGCTGATCATCCTAGTGCTTTTTGGGATAGGAAAAAGCATGTTGTTTCTCTTCCATATGAAGAAACTTTTTCAGAGGAAAATATTCCTACTAAATCTCGTCCTTGTCAAATGAATTCTGAATTAGTTGAATTTTGTAAAAAGGAAATTGATACTCTTTTGCAAAAGAATTTAATTAAACCTTCCAAGTCTCCATGGTCTTGCACTGCTTTTATGTCAACAATGCTGCAGAAAAAGAACGTGGAATTCCAAGATTAGTAATTAATTATAAACCTTTAAATAAAATTTTAAAATGGGTTTGATATCCGATCCCAAACAAAAAGGATTTGCTTTCAAGATTATATGACGCAATATATTTTCAAAATTCGATTTAAAATCTGGATATTGGCAAATTCAATTGTTTAAAGAGCATGCATATCGAACTGCTTTTAATGTTCCTTTTGGACAATATGAATGGAATGTTATGCCTTTTGGATTAAAAAAAGCTCCTTCTGAATTTCAAAAGATTATGAATGATATATTTAATCCTTATTTGAATTTTATCATTGTCTATATTGATGACATTCTCGTTTATTCTAAAACTTTAGAATTGCATTTCAAACATCTTGATATTTTTAAAAGAATTGTTATACAAAATGGTTTGGTTATATCTAAACCAAAGATGAGTTTATTTTAGACCAATATTAGATTTCTAGCACATTATATTTGCCAAGGAAAGATAACTCCTATTCAATGTGCTATAGAATTTGCTTCTAAATTTTCCGATATTATTACTGATAGAACTCAACTACAAAGATTTTTGGAAAGTTTAAATTATATTTCTCCTTTTATAAAGGATTTGTCTAAAGATTTGGTACATCTTTATGAAAGACTAAAAAAGGGTTATAAATTACCCTGGACTGATTTGCATACCAATATTGTTAGACTTGTTAAAAAGAAAGTTAGTTCTTTACCTTGTTTAACTCTTGTCAATCCTTTATGGCAAAAAATTATTGAAACATATGCTTCTGATATTGGATTCGGATGAATTCTTAAGCAGGTAAACCCGAAAGATAAGAAAGAACATCTTATCAAATATTATTCAGGAAAGTGGACTGCGGCCCAAAGGAAATATGCAACCATAGCCCATGAAATGCTTGCTATTGTTAAATGTGTTATTAAATTTCAGGATGATTTATATAATCAGAAGTTCTTAATAAGAACAGACGTTCAAGCTGTCAAATTTATGTTTAAAAAAGATTTTAAGCATGATGCTTCAAAATTAATTTTTGCAAGATGGCAAGCCCAATTGGCTCCATTTGATTTTGATATTGAATATAAAAAAGGAATTGATAATTTCTTACCAGATTTTCTTACCCGAGAATATTTAAATGGAATCTAATCAAATTCATTTGCTATGCAGGATGAGGCCAGTATGGCCACCCTAGTCTTCCTCTAATAGAGGAAGAGGAAAAGGAACAAATCAAGGACGATATCCCGGCCGAGGAAGTAGTTATACAACTTCCAGAAGCAGCCCAATTATACAAATGGGTAACAGAACTCTTATGAATGAGAAAATTTCTCAAAACGATGAGGCATCCTCATCAGGATCTATTAACTTGGGAGATATCCCAAAAGAAAGCCAATTATATGAGGCACTGCAAAATTACATGCAAAGCCAGTCAAAATCGCAAAGTGATACCTGTGCGAGTATTTCTATGGAAAGTTCTAATGATATTAAGAACTACGAGAAATTATCAAAACAAGAAATTATACTTCTTGTTGAAGATGAAGATATTGATAGAAAATCTGAACCATGGGAATTACTTCAGAGATATTTCTCTGAGAACTTATATTTTTCGGGCCAGCCATACAAGACCCGCACTTATTATGAGAATATTTGACAACTACTGAAACTGTTGAGATATCTCACTTCAAAGATTATAGAAATGAGAAAGTTTATAATTTTTCAAAATTTATTATCAAGCGAATCATATCCGCTGAAGAATGGGGACTTTCCACTACGAGGAAAGACAAATTACTCTTGATAATGGAATAAAGGTTAATTGTACTTACTGGGATTATATCCAGGCTTTTACTTATACCCTTTATTACAATAATGAGAAGCATAAAGACACTTGGTTTATAAAGGTGTGTCAGAAAAACTTTGCCAAATTTATTCCAAATTGGTTTTTAAATTGGTGGACCTATCATGGACCGACAATTACAATGCTGCCCACCCAGCTCAAGGAATTATATGATAAATAGGTAGAAGTGTCTCCTGATCTGGACTTGTTGTACAGGAAAGATCATGTTAATTGGCCCGAAAGGATTGGGCATATATATTTCTTCTTAGAATTTTCTATTCCTTGGATACACAAGTGAGGTCCAGAATTCGGTTATACCGACAAACATATTCTTTGCATATACAGGACTTATTACAACAATTTTTGGGAAAAGATGTTGAAAGAAAACCCAGAGACCAACAAATTATGGGGACAAGAAACTATTGACAATATTGTCCATAGCATAAAGGAGTATTCCGCTCGAACAAAGACTGTAAAAATTTATGACAGTCCTTTGAAGCATATTGCCAGGAAAATCATTTATCAACCTGGTGATAAAGAAGCACAAATTGAAGCCTATCTAAAGGAAGTTCGACAAAATCTAATCGAACAGATATCTAAAAAATCAGACATATCTATGAAGAGTAATACAAGCCAGTCTATGTACGAAGATTCGCAAGCTGATGACGAAATTGATACTAATATTTTGGAAGAAGCTGAGAAATTAATTCGGCAGGAAAAAGAAGACAAAGCTGACGAAGATTTCGTCAGAAAAATGCAGATAATACAAGGCAAGAAACCAACAAGATAAGGTTGGTGGTAGGACCCAGTGGGACAGCCGACAAAATCAAGTGGTAGGACCCCAGTGGGATCCATGACAGAAATATCTGTCACTGTGCATTGATAGAGCACAGCTGTACAAATACTGAAGAAAGGTAGAATTTTTCTATAAATAGAGGCCTTGCCTCATTGTAAAAACAAGAAGAAGAAAAAATTTTCCTTTCTTAATTTTCTCTCTTTAGCTCTGCCATCTCTCTAAGTCTTTGTAACCTTTTATAAAGTTTTTGAAGTTTTGTATATAAGAAGA
This sequence comes from Nicotiana obtusifolia, assembly GCA_002018475.1. Taxonomy (NCBI): domain Eukaryota; kingdom Viridiplantae; phylum Streptophyta; class Magnoliopsida; order Solanales; family Solanaceae; genus Nicotiana; species Nicotiana obtusifolia. Next base: position 30,483 of record MCJB01042181.1, read on the forward strand.
AGAAAAACAGTCCAACTTTGGGCATAAACTTGGTGCTTCAAGGTATTTTTAATTTTATTTTAATTTACTTTTTTAGTTCTCTGATGGTCGTGCTTATAGCCGGCTAGATATCTATCTATGTTGAGTACTATGCTGCTTAAATATACATAAAGATGAACCAGACTCTATTAAAATCAAGAGATTTTATTATATGAACTTTAAAGGTTTAGTGTTAGAATTGATAGCTTAGTTCTGAGATGGTGGTATAGTCATGTATAAATACTATAGATCTTGGATTTGCCTTAGTGGCTACGTACAGTTGCTCGGTGGAAAAGCCTGTTATTTGTTGTTTTAAGGGCTGTTGTTATCCCAGGGAGCCCCTAAAAAGGTATCCTGTACATATAGACACAAGATCCCGTAGTATTTATTATATAGACATGCCACATGCTTAGGTAAAAGGTTACCATACAGCTGTTAATTCATATACTAAATTTTTACACAGTTCAGATAATAATTTCCCTTGATTTTGATTATTGTTTGACGACAAGGGGTACTCTCTTGATGAGGTCTATCATCGTCGAGCGGACTACCGCCGGCACCGATCAGATCCTGTCTTTATGGTATAATAATAATAATAATACCATAACAACAACAACAACAACAACAACAACAACAACACAATATCAAGCAGTGAATAAATGGTTCCTTAACTGATGATAAATTCCAAGAGTTTCTCCAGACAACACCTACTAATCCCAATTCAATTTCTGTCATTAAGTAAGTTATAACCTCACAAGCCATGAAATAACATCAAGTGTAACCAGGTTCCGAGTATTATCACGCACGATTTATGCCGAGGCGTATGGCCCGATCCAACAATATATTGTATGCACTGCCGAGGTCGAACGACACGAACCATAGATGCATCTATTAACCTGCCAAAGCAAACGGCCCGCTCCCATGAGAGTAGAGAAGTTTACCTCACTCGTTGAAGTACTTGCGATGCGAGTGGACATGGATTTCTCAGAGTTATTATATATTCCAGAATTCTTCCCCAAATAAGAAATTAAATTGGAGAGTTTCAACCTTACCATCCCTAATCTCAGCCTTATTTAAGACAATTAATATGCATAATAAACATAATAGTACAACCAAGGTTTGATGTAAATCTAAGACTACCCAGACATCTCATAGAATATATCTACGCATGGACTCTCGTCACCTAGTGCGTACGTAGCTCCCCACACAAGTAATTCGCAACAAGAATGCACCTAAGGGGATGAGTTCCCTCTTACAAGGTTAGGTAAGAAACTTACTTCGTTCTCAAGCTCACTTCCGATCCACAAATATGCTTTAAATCCACAAATTGGTGACAAACAACTCGAAACTAGTCAAATGTTATATAATTTAATCAATACATGTTCAAAAGCTCATAATTCAACTATTAGAGTAATTAACCAACCTAAATTAAAAAATTCCAAAATTCCCCCTGGGCCCACGTGTCCGGATTTCGAAATTTTCGAAGATAATTGTTACCCATAACCTCACGAACTAAAATAAATCATTTTCATCCAATTTCATAATCATTTTCGTAATTAAATCCTATTTTTATCAAGACCTAGGTTTTTCAACTAAACTCATAATTTTTATAATTTTTCATATTAAAATCTACCCATAATCTATATATTTAACTTACATGGAATAGAAATTTTCAATAATTAGGTGAAAACCCCAACTCTATCTGACATACATAGAGATAGGCCTACGCATTCTTACCAGCTTATAGGCCAGAAATCCTCCTTTTTTTTTTTCACCACCCGTCTTCATTTTCACTCTTACTAGCTTATAGGGAAGGAATCCTTATTTTCTACTGCACCTCCCATCTTCTTTTTTAAACTATGAGGGGTCGTTTGGTACGAACACAAGTAATGCAGGGATTAGTAATGCAGGGATTAGTAATGCAAGGATTAGTAATACATGGATTATAGTGCTGGGATTTATTTTTATTAAGTGTTTGGTTCATTGTATTAAAAATTAATTATGCAATGTATAATCTAAATTTGTGTTTGGTTTAAAACTATATAAAATATTCTTTACAATTATACCCTTAATTTAGTAATTTTAAGTCTTATCCATGTATAGCTAATCCAAGGATTAGTAATCCCTTACTTTCCTTGGTATTAGTTAATCCCTCAGAGGTATAACTAATCCATGTATTAGGTAGGAGTAAATTGAATTGACCAACCAAACATGGTATTGAAAGGATTAAATTTTTATACGGGGATTATTTTACTTAATACGGCCTACCAAACGACCCCTGAAGGATAAACTTATCCAAAAAAAAGGAACGAACTAAAGCTTCCTTGAAGAAAATCACATCCCGTATAATTGATCCATGTTAACTATCACATCATGTTTTACGTCATTCTAACAATGCTAAAGTCAAGTTACCTTTTTTTTTAAAAGAACACTGTTGAAGGCGAGTCTGAAACCATTTATTTGTTCATTGTGTGAAATTTATTTATATTTTCATTTATACACAATTTGTAAGGCGAGTGAAACGTAAAGATATAAGCTTAAACTCCATTGACATTCATAAATATCGCGATCCAATTTCTTCTATAAGCCGTGATGGCGATCATCGTTGTCGTTAGGCAAAGCAACAGTGAACTAGCCATATATTTATTCCTTTTAAAAAATTTAAAGTAGTTGATTTTTATTTCTTAAGTAAATGAAAAGTAAAAAATTTAGTAAAGTGAAGCGTAAACAAATAAAAGAGCAATGATGATGAAATAAATACTCAAAAGTCATAAAGTGTCTACTACCATGTTCCCAAGACCCGGTGTCATAAGTTTATGAGCAACTAGTAGAATATACAAAACACTTAAGCTACTGTCTGAAAATGAGATAGACAGAAAGTAAATACAAAAGAGAGAGACTGCGGGTGCTGCAGAACGGACTCAGAGAGCAGCTCACCACTAAGATTCAGGATAACGGGGTGCGCGCCTGAATGAACATCAGATGCACCTGCCTCAGATCCTGCACAATTAGCGCAGAAGTGTAGCGTGACTATATAAACAACATCTACCCAGTAAGTATACAGTCTAACCTCGAAGAAGTAGTGATGAGGGGTCGACATCGACACTTACTATGGGCCAGCAAATAAAGTACAGAAATTCTAAATAGGCATGGAATATGTGAATAATAATAATAACACAATAACAAGCAGTGAATAAATGATTCTTTAACCGATAGTAAATTCCAATGTATCCAACTAACACCTACTAGTTCCAGATCAAGTTCGGTAATTAAACAAATTATAAACTCTCAAGCCATAAAATTATATCAATTGTAATTGGGCTCCGAGTATTATCACGCACCATTTTTGCCAAGGTCATACGGCCCGATCCAAAATACTGTATGCACTGCCGAAGGTTTAATGGCACGAACCATAGATGCATCTATTATGCTGCCGAGGAGAACGGCCCGCTCCCATGAGAGTAGAGAAGTTTACCTCGCTTGCGACACGAGAGGACATGGATTTCTCAGAGCTATTATGTATTCCTCAATTCTTCCCATATATAAGAAATCTAATTCCAAAATTTAAAACATTAAAATCCCTAGTCTCAGCTCTATTCAAGACAATCCATATGCATAATAAACACAACAATACAATTAATGCATGATGCAGATCTAAGACTACCCGGACATTTCATAAAATATAGCTACACACAGACTCTTGTCACCTTGTGTGTACGTAGCTCCCCACATAAGTAATACACAACAAGATTCACCTAAGGGGATAAGTTCCCTCTTACAAGGTTAGGCAAGAGACTTACCTCGTTCTCAAGCTCACTTTCGGTCCACAAATCCGCTCTAAATCCTCAACTTGGGGCCAAACAACCCGAAACTAGACAAATATTATATAAATTAATTTATATACACTCACAAGTTCATAATTTAACTATTATAGTAATTACCAAACCCAAATTGGAAGATTACTAAAATTCACCCTCAGACCCACGTGCCCCGATTCCAGAAATTTTTGAAGATAATTGTTACCCATAACCTCATGAACTCAGATATATAATTTTCACCCATTTTCATAGTCATTTTCGTGGTTAAATCCTATTTTTATCAAAACCTAGTTTTTCATCTAAACCCATAATTTTCATAATTTTTCATGTTAAAATCTACCCACAATCTATGTATTAAACTTACATTGGGTAGAAATTACTTACCTTTAATAGGTAGGTGAAAATCCCACTTCAAAGAGTTCTAAAACTGCCCAACAAGTGAATGAAAATGAGCCAAAAAGCCTAAGTCCCGACATTAAATGAACCTCACTGCCCCAGCGATTTTTGCTTCTGCCGACATTGGGGCGCACCTGCAGAAAAATTCATCGCTGGTGCGGTCCTCGCTCAGCTTGGCCAAGTCCGCCTGTGGCAAAGAATGCGTGCCTTCATCGGGCCTGCAGCTTCTCTTCTATGGAGCTAGTCCGCATTTGCGCACACGCGCCTGCAAGAGGTCGTCCGCACCTGCGAATCGAGGCCTCCTTGGCCTAGCCCGGACCTACGAACATTTTCCTCGCACCTGCGAGCTCGCAAGTGCAGTAAGGTCTCCGCTTCTGCGACCGCGGACATCCTGCTCTAGGCCACTTCTACGGTCTATGGGCCGCTTCTTCCAAGTCGCACCTACGGCCAAAACCTCGCAAGTGCGAACGCATCAGAACTGGGACACCCTCACTTTCCAATTTCAAAGTTCCAATCCGTTTTCGATCCGAATTACACTCGAGGCCCCCCGAACCCCGTCCGAGCATACCGAAAAGTTTGTAACCATAATACGGACCTGCTCGAACTGTTGAAACACGAAAAACAACATCAAAACTAAGAATCACACCCTAAAACCAAATCGAATCAACTTATGAACTTCAAGTTCTTCCAACTTACTCCGAATGCTCCGAATCATACTTAAACCACTCGGAATGACACCAAATTTTGCGTGCAAGTCAAAAATCACCATACAAAACTATTCACAGGCTCGAAATCCCAATTGGGTCTCGATAACACCAAATTCTACTTCATACCAAATTTAAAGAACTTGAAAACCTTCAATGCGCCAACTTCCAATATTAAGCGCTGAAACGCTCCCAAGTCACCTGAAACTCAATTCGAATATACGCCCAAGTCCAAAATTATCATACGAACCTATTGGGACCGTCAAATCCCGGTTCCAAGGTCGTTTACTCAAAACATTGACTCAAGTCAAACTTAACCAATTTAAGCCAATATGAAGGAACTAAGTGTTCCGATTTCAACCCGAACTAACCATCCCCGCAAGTCATAAAACAGTAAAAGAACATATGAGGAGTCTTAATTAGGGGAATGGGGGCCTAGAAAGCAAACTGACCGGTCGGGTAGTTACATTCTCCACCTCTTAAACAAACGTTCGTCCTCAAACTGGTCTAGAATCATACCTGGAGTGCCGAATAAGTATGGATATCCGGTCTGCATGTCCTCCTCGGTCTCCCAAGTCGCCTCCTCGATTGGTTGACCCCTCCTCTCAACCTTTACCGTAGAAATCTTCTTGGACCTCAACTGGCAAACCTGCCTGTCAACAATGGTAACTGGCTCCTCCTAATAACCCAAGCTCTCATCTAGCTGAACCGTATTGTAGTCTAACACATGTGGCCTGTCAACATGATACTTCCGAAGCATAGACACGTGGAAAACTGGATGAACTACCGATAGACTGGGAGGCAAAGCAAGCTCATAAGCAACCTCCCAAACTCGCCTCAACACCTCAAATGGACCTATAAACCTAGGGCTCAATGTGCCCTTTTTCCTGAGCCTCATGATTCCCTTCATCGGCGAGACTTTCAAGAGAACCTTCTCGGCTACCATAAATGATAAATCACGCGCCTTCTGATCCATGTAACTCTTCTGTCTGAACTATGCTGTGCGAAGTCGCTCCTGAATCAACTTCACCTTCTCCAAGGCATCCTTCACCAAATTAGTATTATATAACTTAGCCTCACTGGGCTCGTACCATCCAATGGACGAACGACATCGCCAACCATACAAAGCCTCAAATGAGCCTTCTCAATGCTAGACTGATAACTGTTGTTATAAGAAAACTCGGCCAAAGTCAAGAATTGATCCCACTACCCTCCAAAGTCAATCACACATGCTCCGAGCATATCCTCCAATATCTGAACCATCCGCTCTGACTGCCTGTCGGTCTGCGGATGAAAGCTATGGTGAGCTCTACTCGGGTCCCTAACTCACTCCGTATTGCCCTCTAGAAATGCTAAGTAAACTGAGGGCCTCTATCTTATATGATGGAAATAGGCACACCATGCAACCGAACAATCTCCTAAATGTAAATCTGGGCCAATCTCTCTGAAAAGTACGTAGTCACAACCGGAATGAAGTGTGCCAACTTGGTCAACCTGTCGACAATGAACCAAAGTGCATCAAACTTCCTTAAGGTCCATGGCAACCTAACTACAAAGTCCACTGTAATGCACTCCCATTTCTACTCAAGTATAACCATCTGCTGGACTAGGCCACCCGGCCTCTGATGCTCATACTTAACCTGCTGGCAATATAGGCACCTCGCTACATACTCAACTATGTCCTTCTTCATCCGCCGCCATAAATAATGCTGCCTCAGGTCATGATACATATTCGTAACACCTGGATGAATAGAATACCGAGAACTGTGTGCCTCATCTAGAATCTTCTCCCTCAACCCATCAACACTGGGTACACATAGACGACCCTAGAGTCGCTGGACACAATCCTCACCGATAGCAACCTCCTTGGCACCACCCTGTAGTACCATCTCTCTAAGAACTAACAAGTGCGGATCGTCCTACTGATGATCCTTGATCTGCTCGAACAATGAAGACTGAGCGACGACGCATGCAAGAACTCAGCTAGGCTCTGAAATATCAAACCTCACAAGTCGGTTAGCCAAGGACCGAATGTCCAAAGTTAATGGCCTGTCCTCTACTGAAATGAATGCCAAAATCCCCAAACTCTCTACCTTTATGCTCAAGGCATCCGCAACCACATTCGCGTTGCCCGGATGAGAAAGGATGGTAATATGATAATCTTTTAGTAACTCAAGCCACCTGCGCTGCCTCAAATTTAGATCCCTCCGCTTGAACAAATGCTGCAAGCTATGATGATCGATGTAAACCTCGCACGACACCCCATAAAGATAATGCCTCCATATCTTAAGAGCATGAACTATCGCGCCAACTCTAAATCATCCACGGGGTAATTCTTCTCGTGGGGCTTCAGCTGACGTGAAGCATATGCAATAACTAGCTCCTCCTACATCAATACCCACCCCAGGCCAACGCACGAAGCGTCTCTATACACGGTATACATCCCCGAACCGGAAGGCAACACTAATACCGGTGCTGAAGTCAAGGCCGTCTTGAGCTTCTGAAAGCTCACCTTGCAATCATCGGACCATCGGAATGAAGCACCCTTCTGGGTCAATCTAGTCAAAGGTGCTGCAATAGATGAGAAGCCCTCCACAAATCGGCGATAATAACCTGCTAACCCTAAGAAGCTCCTGATCTCGGTCGCTGAGGTAGGACGAGGCCAACTCTGAACTGCCTCGATCTTCCTAGGATCTACCTTAATACCCTTGCCTGATACAACATGCACCAAGAATTCCATAGAATCTAACCAGAACTCACACTTAGAGAACTTAACATATAGCTTATGTTCCCGCTTTAGGTCTGAAGCATCACTCTCAAACGTTGCTCGTGCTCCGCCATGCTACACGAGTCAATCAATATGTCTTCAATGAAGACAACGACAAACAAGTCAATATATGGCCTGAACACCCGGTTCATCATATCCATAAATGACGTCGGGGCATTAGTCAAGCCGAAGGACATCTCGAGAAATTCATAGTGGCCATATCTAGTCCGGAAAGCCATCTTTGGAACATCTGAATCATGAATCCTCAACTGATGATACCCCGATCTCAAGTTAATCTTAGAGAACACCCTGGCACCCTGCAACTGGTCAAACAAATCCTCAATACGCGGCAACAGGTACTTGTTCTTAATGGGAACTTTGTTCAACTGGCGATAATTGATGCACATCCGCATAGTCCCATCATTCTTCTTCATGAACAACACTGGTGCACCCCAAGGCGACACACTCGGTCTAACGAACCCCTTTGCTAGCAACTCATCAAGCTACTCTTTCAACTCCCTCAACTCTTTCGGAGCCACGCGATATAGTTGAATAGAAATAGATTGGGTACCTGGAGTCAAATCAATACAGAAATCGATATCACGATCTGGTGGCATGCCTGGTAGATAAGAAGGAAACACATCGGAGAACTCCCGGACCACGGACACTGAATCAATCGCCTGAGTCTTTGTAGTAGTATCCCCAACATAAGCTAGATAAGCCAAACAATCCTTCTCGACCATGTGTCGAGCCTTCAGGAAAGAGATAACCTGACTAGATGCGCTGACAGACGAACCCTTCCACTCCAATCTAGGCAACTCTGGCATCACCAGGTAATAGTCTTGGCATGGGAATCAAGGACAGCGCAATATGGAGACAACCAGTCCATGCCCAGGATGACCTCAAAGTCGGTCATATCAAACAACAGAAGATCCGCTCTAGTCTCATGACCACAGAAAGTCACGATACAGGACCGATAGATCCGATCCACAATAAGAGAATCGCCCACTGGCGTGGATACATATACAGGAGTAACTAAGGACTCGCGGGGAACACCCAAAAAGTGAGCAAACAGAGATGAAACATATGAATGTGTAGACCCTGGATCAAATAGTACTGAAACATTCCTACCGCAGATGGAAATAATACCTGTGATCACAGCATCTGAGGCTACTGCATCTGGTCTGGCTGGAAAGGCATAGAACCTAGCTGGAGCGCCATCTGACTGGCCTCCACCTCTAGGACGGTCCCAACCCGCCTACCCTACGACTTTGGGCGGCCAGGAGGTTGGTGCTGTAATCATAGGCTGATGGCCCTGCTGTATTGCCATGCCTCAAAGTCTGGGACAAAACCTCTTCGTATGGCCAAGATCCCTGCACCGGAAACAACCCCTCAGAACGGTGGACTGCTGACCTGGACTCTGACACTAATGGCCCGAATGCCCACTAGAGTAACCCTAAATAGCTGGTGGACGATAGGAGCTCTCTGGAATGGCACTGAAATAGGGACACACTGAGCACCCCGAGGAGGTGGCGGTGCTGGATATGTGGGCCTGCTAGATTGACCCCTCACAAACTAACCTCTGCACCTAGATGGAGCACCACTGAACCCTCAAGAATATCAAACCCGCTTGTCCCTCGACGTCTGCTCTTGGCTCCGCCTAACGAACACCCTCGATCCTCCGAGCTATCTCCACAACCAGCTTGTAAGAAGTCCCCATCTTAACCTCTCGGGCCATAGTGGACAGGATACCAGAGTGCAAACCCGAAACAAACCTCCGCACTCTCTATGAATCGGTAGGAAGTATCATAAGTTCATGGCGAGACAACTTAAAGAATCTCGCCTCATAATCGGTCACCGACATCTAAGAGGGTGGAATATATCTATCCAGAAAGAGCCATGTGAACTAGTCGCAAGTCAAGGGAGGAGAATCTGCTGGCCTGCCGAAAAGATAGGACTGCCACCATCTACGGGCCCTTCCCTCCAGCTGAAAAGTGGTAAAGTACACCTCGTGGTACTCCAATATCCTCATGTTGAGCAGTCTGTCCCTGCAACGATCAATAAAGTCCTGGGGGTCCTCATGCCGCTCACCTCCAAAGATAGGAGGATGTAGCCTGGTACATCTATCCAATAGCTTATGCAACTCACCGGCTGCAGCTGCTCTAGGCTCAAGTATAGCTGCACCAACTGGCTAAGCTTCGCCCACAGGTAGTGCGCCGGGGGTCCGATATACGACAGCTGCACGCCCTGGAGCCTGAGCGGTAGAGGTTTGTGCTCCCCCTCCCGCTTGCGATGTGGCTGTGTCTGCTGGAAATAAACCAGCCTGAGTCATAGAATCCATGAATCACCGCATACCGCCCATGACCTCCTGGAATCCTAGCGCTGACATGAAATCCACTGGGGCAGGCTCCACTGCAGGCACCTTGCCCTGCTCCTCAATAACAAGATCCTCCACTGGATCCACTAGTGGCACAACTGGAGCAACTCTAGGACGCCCTCATCCTCTACCACGAGCTGGAGCCCTCCCTCGGCCACTACCTCGGCCTCTAGCAATAGAGGGAGCAGCTCATTCACGATGGGGTTCATCTACCGCGCGCATTCTCACCATCTGTGAGAGATAAGAGAAAGATACTTAGCACAACATCAACTGCACGATAGGAGATAAAGAAAGAGATGTTTCCTAATACCCTATAGCCTCTCGAAGATAAGTACGGACGTCTCTGCACCGATCCACAAGATTCAATTAGGCCTGCTCATAACTTGTGAGACCTACGTGAATCTAGTGCTCTGATACCATGTCGTCATGACCCAATTCCTTCTATAGGCCGTGATGGCGCCCAACATCGTCGTTAGGCAAGCCAACGGTGAACTAGCCATATATTTATTCCTTTTAAAAAATTTAAAGTAGTTGATGTTTATTTATTATGTAAATGAAAAGTGGAAAATTTAATAAAGTGAAGCATAAACAAATAAAAGAACAATTGTGATGAAATAAATACTTAAAAGTCATAAAGTGTCTACTAGCATGTTCCCAAGACCCTGTGTCACAAGTGTATGAGCAACTAGTAGAATATACAAAACACCTAAGCTACTGTCTGAAAATGAGATAGACATAAAGTAAATACAAAAGAGAGAGACTGCAGGTGCTGTAGAACGGACTCAGAGAGAAGCTCACCACTAAGCTTCAGGATAATGGGGTGCTCGCCTGAATAAACACCAGATGCACCTGCCTCAGATCCTGCACGATTAGTGCAGAAGTGTAGCTTGAGTACATTAACAACATCTACCCAGTAAGAATCCAGTCTAACCTTGAAGAAGTAGTAACGAGAGGTCAACATCAAGACTTACTATGGGCCAGCAAATAAAATACAGAAATTCTAAATAGGAATGAAATATGTGAATAATAATAATAACATAATAACAAGTAGTGAATAAATGATTCTTTAACCGATAGTAAATTCCAATGTATCCAACTAACACCTACTAGTTCCAGATCAAGTTCGGTAATTAAATAAATTATAACCTCTCAAGCCATAAAATTATATCAATTGTAATTGGGCTCCGAGTATTATCACGCACGATTTATGCCGAGGTCGTACGACCCAATCCAAAATACTGTATGCACTGCCGAAGGTTGAACGGCACGAACCATAGATGCATCTATTATACTGCCGAGGCAAACGGCCCGCTCCCATGAGAGTAGAGAAGTTTACCTCGTTCGCGGAAGTACTTGCGACACGAGAGGACATGGATTTCTCAGAGCTATTATATATTCCTCAATTCTTCCCATATATAAGAAATCTAATTCCAAAATTTGCAACTTTAAATTCCCTAGTCTCAGCTATATTCAAGACAATCGATATGCATAATAAACACAACAGTACAATTAATGCATGATGCATATCTAAGACTACCCGGGCATCTCATGAAATATAGCTACGCACAGACTCTCGTCACCTAGTATGTACGTAGCTCCCCACATAAGTAATACACAACAAGATACACCTAGGGGGATGAGTTCCCTCTTACAAGGTTAGGCAAGAGACTTACCTCGTTCTCAAGCTCACTTTCGGTCCACAAATTCGCTCTAAATCCTCAACTTGGGGCCAAACAACCCGAAACTAGACAAATATATATAAATTATCAATATACACTCACAAGTTCGTAATTTAACTACTATAGTAATTACCCAACCAAAATTGAAAGATTCCTAAAATTCACCCTCGGAGCCCGGATTCTGGAAATTTTTGAAGATAATTGTTACCCATAACCTCACGAACTCAAATATATAAATTTCACCCAATTCCATAATCATTTTCGTGGTTAAATCCTATTATTTTCCAAAATCTAGCTTTTTCATCTAAACCCATAATTTCTGCAATTTTTTACGTTAAAAAAAATCTACCCACAATGAGATAGACAGAAAGTCAATACAAAAGAGAGAGACTGCGGGTGCTGTAGAAAGGACTCAAAGAATAGCTCACCACTAAGCTTCAGGATAACGGGGGTGCGCGCCTGAATGAACACCACATGCACCAACCTCAGATACTGCACGATTAGTGCAGAAGTGAAGCGTGAGTACATAAATAACATGTACCCAGTAAGTATCCAGTCTAACCTCAAAGAAGTAGTGACGAGGGATTGACATCGACACTTACTATGGGCCAGCAAATAAAATACAGAAATTCTAAATAGGCATGGAATATGTGAATAATAATAATAACATAATAACAAGCAGTGAATAAATAATTCTTTAACTGATAATAAATTCCAAAGTCTCCAACTAACACCTACTAGTTCCAGATCAATTTCGGTGATTAAATAAAGTTATAGCCTCTCAAGCCATAAAATAATATCAAGTGTAATCAGGCTCCGAGTATTATCACCTACGATTTATGCCGAGGTCGTACGGCCCGATCCAAAATACTGTATGCACTGTCGAGGGTCGAATGGTAGGAACCATAGATGCATCTATTCTACTACCGAGGTGAATGGCCCGCTCCCGTAGGAGTAGAGAAATTTACCTCGCTCGCGAAAGTACTTGCGACACGAGAGGACATGGATTTCTCAGAGCTATTATATATTCCTCAATTCTTCCCATATATAAGAAATCTAATTCCAAAATTTGCAACTTTAAATTCCCTAGTCTCAGCTATATTCAAGACAATCGATACGCATAATAAACACAACAGTACAATTAATGCATGATGTGGATCCAAGACTGCCCGGACATTTCATGAAATATAGCTACGGACAACTCTCGTCACCTAGTGTGTACGTAGCTCCCCACATAAGTAATACACAACAAGATACACCTAAGGGGATGAGTTCCCTCTTACAAGGTTAGGCAAGAAACTTACCTTGTTCTCAACATCACTTCCGGTCCACAAATCCACTCTAATTCTCAACTTGGTGCCAAACAACCCGAAACTAGCTAAATATTATCTAAATTAATCAATATACACTCACAAGTTCATAAGTTAACTATTAGAGTAATTACCCAATCCAAAATTAGAAGATTCCTAAAATTCACCCCGGGCCCATGTGCCCGGATTCCGAAAATTTTCGAAGATAATTGTTCCCCATAACCTCACGAACTCAAATATATAATTTTTACCCAATTCTATAATCATTTTCATGGTTAAAACCCATTTTTATCAACACCTAGGTTTTTCATCTAAACCTATAATTTCCATAATTTTTCATGTTAAAATCTACCCATATTCTATGTATTAAACTTACATTAGGTAGGAATTACTTACCTTGGCTAGGTGAAAAAACCCCTCTTCAAAGAGCTCTAATGCCCAACAAGTGAATGAAAATGAGCCAAAAAGCCTAAGTCCTGACATTAAATGAACTTCACTGCCCAAGCAATTTTCGCTTCCGCGGACACTGGGGCGCACCTGCGACGCCGCACCTATGGAAAAATCCATCACAGGTGCCGTCCTCACCTAGCATGGCCAAGTCCGCTTCTGCGGAGAAGAATGCGCACCTGCGCCTTCGCTTATTTGGAGCTAGTCTGCATCTGAGCACACGCGCCTACGGGAGGTCATCTGCACCTGCGAATCCAGGCCTCCTTGGCCTAGCTCGCACTTGCGACCATTTTCCTCGCACCTGCGAGGTGCGAGCTCGCAGGTGCGGTAAGGTCTCTGCTTCTGCGACTACTAGACAACCTGCTCTAGGCCGCTTCTGTGATCAATGGGCTGCTTCTGCGAAACCGCACCTACGACCAAAACCTCGCAGGTGTGAACGCACCAGAACTGGTGCACCAGCATTCCCCAATTTCAAAATTCCAATTCGTTTTCGATCCGAATTCCACGCGAGGACCCCCGGAACCCCGTCCGAGCATACCAACAAGTTTGTAAACATAATACGTACCTGCTCGAACTATCGAAGCACGAAAAACAACATCAAAACTAAGAATCACATCCCAAAACCAAATCGAATCAACTTATGAACTTCAAGTTATTCAAAATTACTCGAACGCGCCAAATCATACTTAAACCACTTGGAATGACACCAAATTTTGCGTGCAAGTCACAAATCACCATAGGAAACTATTCTCAGGCTCGAGATCCCAATCGGACCTCGATAATACCATATCCTACTTCAAACCAAATTTAAAGAACTTGAAATACTTCAATGCGTCCGAAACCCGATCCAAACATACGACCAAGTCCAAAATCATAATACGAACCCATTGGGATCGTTAAATCCCGGTTCTGAGGTCGTTTACTCAAAACGTTGACTCAAGTCAAACTTAATCAATTTAAGTCAATATTAAGGAACTAAATGTTCTGATTTCAACCCGAATCCTTTCAAACCTGAACTAACCATCCCCGCAAGTCATAAAACAATAAAAGTTTCGAAGCTTTGAATTTAAAAATTGAATGTTACAAAATTATTATTTATTTGAATTAGATGTTGCAAATAATTGAAATATCCTTTGGCGTTTGTATATCAATTTGGTGAAGATTGAAATATTAGATTGAGACTCGAAGAGTAAGACATAAATAGATTGTATACATATTTTTATATATCATTTGTACAACAAAAAGTTATGTTCAAATTTTATATAAATTGTAGTGTATGACAGAATTTGTATGTTTTTTTAATAAAAAACTTTAGTTACTTTCTATAGAAAGGAAAACGTAACTAAAACTAGATAAGTAAGTTAAAATTTTGCATACATGTGAAAATCAAAACAAATACTATGTTGGGCCCGTGCTAGCACAGGCCGAAGGCCATCTAGCATATTTATATCACTACTTACTAATAGGAGGGAATACAGGCACCTCAAGATCAACATGCCTGCTTAGGATTTACTTGATATTTTGGTCATTTCAAGTTCCTTGTATTAATAAATCAACACGTGGATTCTTTTTTTGACAGCTGCGAAGTAATTCTCTATTTAACCTACACTTTACCAAAAGTTCTGGTCTGCAAACAGACTCCGCCCCGGCCGTACGCTCTTCCATTGCTCATCTTCTTCTTATCTTTGCACTTTGGCGGATTACTCTGGTAATTACTCATCTTTGTCTCTTGTAATTCTTCTATCATGGCTTTCATCTTCCGTATGAGTTTCGTCTCTTTGCTGTAAAAGTATGAATTTTTATTTTTATTTTTAGAGGTTAAATTTATGGTTGTCATATGCTTTGAAAATTTTACTATTTTTTGTGGGTTGTTTAATTTGTTGGCTTTATTATATATTTATACCCACTTCAACATATTGATTCTTTTATATGAACTTTTATCTCTGGGTTTCATTTCTACGTTGTGAACTTTGAATTTCTCTTAAAGTTCTATTATTGAGTTTGCAAATCCAATTTATATGTTCTAAAGATTGGATTTTTAGTGTTTTTTTGGATTTTACATTTGTGGCTTTTGAATATTTTAAATTATATGTGGATTTTTCATATCTTAAGTTTTTTATTTGTGGGTCTTGAATATCTTGATTTATAGCTTCATACCCAGGCCAAAAACTTTGATTTATAGCTGACATTTGTTATTTTTTTATTTTTTTTATTTTGGGTTTCGTGTTTGCTTTGAAGTTTAGACATCTTAATTCTTTTTCCTTGAGTTTTGCTCATATGTTGTAATGTTGAGAAAATAGAATATTTAGCATTTCTCTAGGATCTTTGTTATCTGCAATTATATTTTCCAAATGGTAATATCTTGATTTATATATGAATTGTGTGTTTCTGTTTGGTATCGTTTGATTTATTAAAAGTAATGCTAAAAATAATTATGGTATCGATGTGATGGAAATCCAAAAATTAGTCTGATGCGCTTGTTGTTGTAGTATCTGAAGTATTTACTAATTTATTTTATGCTTTTGCTATGACTTGTTTCAAGTTGAAAATTATGGTTTGCCCACATTTATGGACATCCTAATTCATTTGTTTGGAGAAATGGTGCTGAAGAAATGAAAGGTATACATTACTACCTTAAAAAAGATATAGTTTGTTCCTAAAAGAGTTGCAATATAAGATACCTATATTTTATTTCTTTTGTTTACACGTCAAAATGAAATATTTAGTTTATGTTCCACATTTGACTAATGCTACCACGCTCAAAGTTTAGATTGCATTGAAGTAACCTAATGTTCAAAGAAAAGTATCTAGTAACAAAATTAGCCTTGAGATAATTTTTTTATCTATCTCTAAGATTTAGTTCTTCATTGTTTTGACTTTTCGCCTATGATGACTTCTTATTTTGGGGATGTCGTAAATTTAGCTTATCAAAATTTAGTTACTAATCTGATAATGCTCTTATGAAAAGAAAAACTCATAATGATTTAACTAGGTAAAAGTATCCCAGTGAATGATGTTGGCTTTATTTTCTTCTGGATTTTCTAAGAGAAAGCATATTATTTGCTTGAACTCATATTCTAGGTATCTAGAAATATGTTTGTTGTTTCAATGATTGACATATATATTCCTAATGTTAAGCTATATTTTTACTCCTACAGTAGCTAATATATCTTCTGCAGATGGGACAATAGTTGATCTGTCAAAGGAAACGATAATTGGTCATTACTCTGTATTCGAATTTTGTAAGTTACAACATTTTTCATGAATTAATTAGGATGATTTGCATATTAAGTACAACACCAATACAGCAAAGTGAACCACATGATCCAGAGACGTCAGTTATTACAAAATGACGTTTGTCTTAGTCTAATCTTTTAAAAATGCTAGCGATAGGTCTCACCAAGTCCTATTCATGGATACTACTTCATTTAATTTTCTCGAAGTGCTTTTGTTCCAAAACTATATATACGAATATTCATGTTCGCTTCTTTTCACATTGACTATGGAATGTGGATAATTTGATGAGGGCCTCAATAAAATAAGAAGGGCAAGCGAGAAAAAATGAGAGCATGAAAGGCTAAGATAGACATAAAGGATCCTTTTTTCTTCGATTTGTCGTTCCAAATTCATGGAGATGTCATTGACTTTATAGATCACCTTGTTCTACCAATATCTATTTAGTTAAAATTGATAGATATCCCGTGGATTGGCCACATGATTCAGACCTCATCAGTGGAGTTTGAAAATGCCTTTGCATAGCCTTACATCTTGCATACTTGTTATATAAATGAACTTTTGTTGTTGAATGATTGTTACATACATTTGCTCTTAATCACAAAAACTTAGGAACATGTGATAGTACTACATGTGATTTTTCGTTGCCAGCAGGACTTGTGTGATATTCTTTTCGGTCATTAAGCAATTACATTTTTTACATTTTTTGTGATGCTCGTATTCAGTTCAAACTCATTTACCAGCATGATGAAATTCGGTTTTGCTCAGTAGTCAGTATCTACCTTGCTGCTTCCTTCATCCTTAGTTTTTCCTATTTTATTTATGTGCTACTTATGTTGTTTCAAAGTATAGCGTACAACTAGATAGTCAATTCCTTCTTAGGCCTAATGTTTAGCTACATATTAAAGTAATAAAGTCATGCCTACACCAAATGTGCTTGATGATCTATAAGTGATTTCACGAACAATTGATTCCTAAAGTTATGTTAATGACTAATTTATTTTACTGTTATAATTTATTTTACATAATAAGTTTTTATCTTAGTTGACAATAATTGTAACTGTCGCTGTCTTTCAGACCTATATCATCTCTGCGGTTGGAAAGCCATATTACTTTAACATTATGGCTTCTATAGTAACTCTTGTAATTTTCTATTTCTCCTCTGATTGGAAGCTAATCCTCTAGATATTATCACTGAACCTCTATTTACAATAGCATAGCTTTATTTAGTTCATCCTTATAGATATTGTCACAGTACCTTTATTTACAATAGCATAGCTTAATTCATGTTGGGACCGAATAAAGCCCGGACTATCCCTATTAATTTTTTTATTATATATAGAAGCCTCTTGGAAGCAGGTTAGGGTCTGTCATGCCTGCTTACCAAGGACTTCTCTAGTCTTTTCATAATCTTTCTAACAGCTAACACGTGTACAATAACTCTGACGGGTGGTGGGATATAATCCCTCCCTCTGCTAGCGATTAATCCCCCTCTGTTCATCCTCTTTCTTTCTCTGCTTCATCTTCAGATTTTTTTAATCTCAACTGCACCGATTTTGCTGCTACTTTGGACAGATCGGTTAATTGAAGGTCTTTGCGTATGAAACCTGGTTCACTGACTTTCGTTCTGCACTATCTTTCTTGCTAAAATAAGGAAATTTTGACAGATTTAACCAATTCTGTGGTTGGCTTGGTTTCCACACCTGAATTGGTTAGTTTCCACTAAGTACTGTTCTTTGTCTTTGTTTTATATTTTATTGTCCAGGTTATTTCTAAAATTGCGGCTATTTATGGGTGTTGCTGTGTATTACCGTTTTTATATGCTTTATTTAATTTTTTAGTTGGCAAATCTATATGCTTTACCTAATTACTTTGCGCAATATTCCGCTTTCTACCAATTCTCTACTTTCTGTTGTCTTTTCTGCACATGCAAGTTGTGTCCAGAAGCATGTGGCATATCTTTTAATTTTGAGCTGTAAAATTGGATTTTAAACCTAATTTATTTGGCTTGTTCCCACAGTTAAGCCTGACATTCAACTAATCTTCTACTTAGAAACCTACTCACTCAAAACTTATTTCTAATTTGAGATGTGAGTTCATAACATGAGAGTGACTCTCTTCAGTTCTGTGGTTAAGAGTGGTAACTCCAATTAAAAAAGCCCTAAATTTGTATTTCTAATTCTGATTCGCTTTTCTCTGATAATAGTTTGGTTGATTTTAGTTGTTCCGTGGTTAAGAATGGTAACTCCAAACATTACACTTTCCGCATAGTACATATTTGTATGATATTGACATTGCAACCGTGTAATTGAGTCGTCAGGTTCAAAGATATATGTAGTTGACAGGTTTTTTTTTTCCTTTTATTTAAAACTTTGTCGTTACTAATTCTAAATAAGAGTCTTACTTTGTACTCTAATTTGCCTTCTCCGGTTAAAGTGTCGGTGTGATTTCGGAATTTCTTCGTCAATGTGAAACTTGTGCAGGACTTTTAGATATAATTAACTTCCAAAACATTCATCCAGTTGTTTATGTGTTCATTTTGATCTGCCTATAGTTGGGGTTTGTTGCAGCATGATGGATTTGTTGTCAGAAAAATGAAAAAAAAAAGGAACTTCATGTTTGATACAAATATATAGTGTTACATGAAGGTTTACAACCAGAGTCCTAACCAGAAAATCTGGAGTATCATATGCGGAATGAGAGAATCCTTTCATTAGTTTTCCTCCAATTGAGTATCTCCTTATGGCCAATATAAGCTCAGCAGTTTGAATGAGTATTCTTTCAATTGATGCAGCAAGAAGCAGTCTACGGCTTGACTGTGATTTCGAGGAGAGAAATTCAAAGTGCACGTTTGGTTGCAAATCCTGGTGTTATCTGACATCTATTCAACTTCCTCTTATTCCCTTGATAAAGGTTTGCATCTAAGTTGAAAACTGAAGCCTGTCTTTTATTGCCTGCATCGTGAGTTTGTGAAGATTTCTTGACTATGTAAGTATCTGGTTATATAGGCCTCCTTTGTTGGAATCTGAAATTTAAATAGAATAATTCCTTCTAAAACTATAAGAAGAAAATAAGCTTATTGAAAATAACCTTTTATTGACCTTCATCTCATAGTTAATAGTTAATCCACTGAGATTATAACTTTAACTGAGATATTTGTCTCTTCTGGGTGTAGCAATTTACTGTATTGCGGTGTTGCAGATAACCTACTGAGAATATGAATTGGGGATGTTGGTGGTTTAGAGCGGGCAACCTGTTTAGTATATGTGATGTTGCTTTTCTACGCAACCGCATCTAATTGGGAAAGAACTGCTACTCTAGAAGCAATACTATTTTTTGGTACCCTACATATGCTATTTTATTCGCATTTTTGTTAGATAGTTCAAAGCTTGCTGGTAGAGGCAGAGAGAGGCAGGGCGTCCTATTATTTGCTAGTTTACATTGAGTAGGGGTCTATATTTTAATGAATTTCCTTTATTTAATAACTTAGTGCTTCGGAACATATACTTTAAGGTGGTTTATTTGGAAAATAGTGTTCATTGTAGCTTTAATGTTAAACTGATCCTTTTCCGTTCGCTCAACAAGCTTGGCAAAATCATAAAGGGAAAAGATAGGACTTGACTGTGATGAAGGGATTAAATTACTGTGCTAATTACTCTATTCATGAATCATATTTGCACAGATGTAACTACTTGGTAGTTTCGTGATACTCTACAAAAAGAGGTCTCAAAATTTTGAATGACTTTTGTGAAAGCTACTTTTTCTTATTTCTGTTTTTGCTGTTTGTTGTTTTAAATCTGGTTATTTTGTAGGGATGGGTTTTCAAATGAATAGGATGTTTACTGCCTGGTAAGTTAACCAAAATTTTCTACAATTTATATATACCAAAGGTACAAGTAGTTGATCATTTTAAGTCCTTTCTAGCAGTTAACAAACTATATTATTGTGGCGTATATTCTTGAAGATGCAGAACAGCCAATATAGATGTAAAAGGCAGTGAACAAAAAATTGAAAGGAGTATAATTTGGGTATGAGAATGGACATTGTGCGCATAACTATTTGATTACAATAATATATATTTTTAAACTTTACATGTTGCATAAAAATATTACACAAGTGTAGGAAACTGAACACTTTGAATGTGTATTTAGTTGCGTGTAACTTTTCGTCTCTCATTCTATAAGTCAACAGTGAATACAGGCTTTCCGGATATTAGCAACAAAATTTAACACTTCTTAGCTAACACTGACTAATTTAATTTAATTTAATTTGTGGCGCGTTGTTATTTGGATTGCATAGATGGTGCCGTCGGTTAGAGCGACTGAATTAACTTTTATTTTTCCCCTCTTTGGTTTGTTAAGTCGTGAAATATCAAAGAAAACACAGGAGATTCATGTGCAGCCAGTAAAGTTCTTAAAGCACTGTGAAGTAGAGCTTATTAACTCTCCCTTAATAGCGTCAATAGGACTTTTATTAGGACATGATGTGTCTTTCCAACTGTAAGTATGAGTTTTCAGTTTACAACTTTCATTTTACTGTTTCTTTACAAGTCATTTTGAGTTCTTATCTGTTCAAATTCAGATCTATATGACCAATTTCATCTTAACATTTCTAAAATTATCTTTTCACTTCTCTCTGAAGTCTTTGTCCTAACTATAAGGTTTACCCTCTTTTCTAAGTACTGTTACTACATTGCTTTTCTGTAAAAGTCATTAGTTATATTGGTATGCCTTATTCATAATATTGGATTTATTACTTATTGGTTTTGACTTGAGACTTGAATGCTACTATGCATAACGACAAGCTTCCTATTTCTTCAGTTCTAAATTGTTCAATGACAACATAGCATATTTGTTGACATTAGTCTATGGCTTTGATTTAGTACATCTAATTTCTTTCTAGCTAAGAGAAGTATCTGTATTCTGAAAGAAAAAAAAGAAAATAAAGTATCTGTACAATTCTTTCCTTTGCTTCAGTCGAATACAACGTTGGCATACTCTGCACTACAAATCACAGACTTCATTTAGCGTTTTCAGAAGTTTTTGCTTTGACAGCAAGCTCAATCCCCTTTTTTTCAGTCAGTATTTTGGCTATTATAATCCAATCTATTACGATATTCAGTTGGTCTGTAATCAAAAGCAAGTTTGAAACATCATAGGTAAGAAATTTCATTGTTTGTGTAAAAATTTTAGTCGTCCAGAAGCCCATTTTTGTTGTAATTTTTTTTTTTTTTTTTATTATTATTATTATTATTATTATTATTATTATTTTACTGTTAATTTACAAAAGGAACATATCTGCTCTTAAAGGTCGAATTCGTTTCTGAAAAATTACAATTTCAGCATTTATTAACTGTTAATACTCTCCTGTATAAATCTTTTTTCATTTCAAATTAGATATTTATAATTGATAAATTTCACTTCAAATAAGATGAATGCTTGGTTACATTCCACATAAATAATCGGTGCTACCTCAAAAGTCAAAGTAGTCAGCTTTTCTTAAAAATGTGATAATATCACTTTGGTGCTTACTGAAAATTCTCTTTGTCAAATCGATTCTTGCTTAACCCCATATCTCCAGAATTTCCTACGTAAAATACAATTCATGGCAATCTAAGTGTTTCTGCTGATAAAGTATGGGTATGATGTATTCTTGCTGCTTATCAGGACTTCACTTTTGTTCTTCTGTTTCGCGTGTAATGTTTTAAATTTACTAGAGTTTCTTAGCTGTGCTAAGGATAGTAAACAGCCTCCTAATTATGAAAATGTTCTCAAATAAGTTCAACTTGTTATAGTGCTGTCTAGAATTTTGTTAGAAAACTCAAGAGGTATGAATGTCAAAAGCATGTAGATTTTTCCTTTTGCATATGATGTTAGAGACAGAAAAATAGAAAAGCTCACCAAATTTTTTCATAACGTTTATGTTATTTTTGACAGGTAAAATGGGTCACAGGATTAAATGAGTACTTTGTGCACTTTTTTACTTCTTTAATGCCTGTTGGAGCTTCTTCAAAGGCTTTTGATTATGATTTGGTTATTTTTCAAGCAGGTGTTGGTGGCTATGGTGCTGCTCTTTGCGCCATCAAGAAAGTAAACCACCTTGATGTAACTTTGTGGTGGAATGAGTTATTATTATATTGGTGTTGGTCTTTGCTTCTGGTCTAATTTGCAGAAGAAAGACTTCTGGGAGCAACTAACTCTGTTTTCTTTTGTTGAGATGTATAGTTCATGTTCAGCTGAATATTATATACAATATAATGCAAACAGTTGGGCCCGTGCAAGCACGGGACAATCCCATCTAGTAGTAATGGAAATACATAAAGAAGACATGAGTGTACGACAAGTAGTAATGAAGCAAATAAAAGTAACTACAATAATTTAACACATGGGTCTACATTAAATCACTAAACATGTCATAACCGGCCTTGCTAACTCAAATGTTACCAAATCAAATTGAGTCTCAATTATTAAGCACAAAGTTGCGGAGGCAAGCCGATCCCGTAGGAACGGTGATACTCAGTCCTGTCGAGGCGAACGATCTGATCCCATAAGAATAGTATTGCTATACGGTTGAGGCGAACGATCCGATCCAACAGGAATAGTGTTAACATATTGTCAATTCAATCCGAGTAACTATTTCACTGCTGAGGTGAATAGCCCGATTCATAAGAGTAGAGAAATTTACTTCACTCGCGGAAACATATGCGAGACGAGAAGACATGGGTATATAGCTAATCAAATATTTCCTAATTTTTTTGAATTAAAGCTAAGTCAGTTTCTTTAACTAAAATCCTGAATGTCAATCATAATCATGACAACTAATACACATAATATACATAAAATAGCACAATTAAAGGCATGTTGTGAATTTAAGTCTACGCGGACATATAAAAAATATAGGTACGTACGGACTCTCATCACCTCGTGCGTATGTAGCTCCCCACAACAAGTAGCACACAACAATTAATACATCTAAGGGAATAAATTTCCCTTACAAGGTTAGGCAAGAGACTTACCTTGATTCTAAGTCCTCAATCCAGCTTTTCAACCTCACTAGAACTCCTCAAACGACGTCGAGGACACCGAAACTAACCAAAAGTCGTATAAACTAATAAATATATGCTCAAAGTTCATAATTTAGCTATTAGAGTAGTTATCCAACCCAATTTGGAAGATTCCTAAAATTCACCCCCAGGGCCTCGTGCTCAGATTCCTAAAATTCACCCCCAGGGCCTCAAATATTATTTTATGAATAGGTTCCAACAAACTCCCACAATTTTTTTCTTAATTTCATGATAAATCTATCCATAATCCGTGTATTTAACTCAAGAATTGATAGGGATAACTTACCTCTTGATGTTGATGAAAATCCCCCACAAAATTCTCTCAAAATCGCCCAAAACCAAGTGGGAAATGAGAGAAAGGTGACTATGTCCCGTATAAAAATGCAAGTTTGCCCAGTGGTCACTTTTTCGCGATCACAAAAATGCATCGCGATCGTGAAGGCCAAAATGCCACTGCCACAGCATCTAAGGATTGTACTACAGAGGTTGAGGGAGGAGAAACTTTATGCCAAGTTCTCCAAGTGTGATTTTTGGCTCGGTTCAGTGGCGTTCTTGGGGCACGTGGTGTCCAGTGAGGGGATTAAGGTGGATCCGAGGAAGATGGAGGCGGTTTAGAGTTGGCCCAGACCGTCTTCAGCTACTGAGATTCGGAGCTTTCTCGGCTTGGCCGAATATTATCGTCGTTTCGTGGGGGGTTTCTCGTCCATTGCAGTGCCTTTGACCATTTTGACCTAGAAGGGTGCTCCATTCAAGTGGTCGGATGAGTGTGAAGAGAGCTTTTAGAAGTTCAAGACTGCATTGACCACAATTCCAATTCTAGTGTTGCCTTCGCCATCGGGTTCTTATACGGTGTATTGTGATACTTCTCGGATTGGTATTGGGCGTGTCTTGATGCAGGAGGGTAGAGTGATTGCTTATGCTACACACCTGGTAAAGCCTCATGAGAAGAACCACCCTGTTCATGATTTAGAGTTGGTTCATACATTGAAGATTTGGAGGCATTATCTCTACAGCGTGTCTTGTGAAGTATTTACAGATCATCAGAGTCTACAACACTTGTTTAAACAAAAAGATCTAAATTTGATGCAGCGGAGACGGTTGGAGCTGCTAAAGGACTATGATATTACCATTTTGAATCATCTCGGGAAGGTCAATATGGTGGCCAATGCCTTGAGTAGAAAGGCGGTGAGTATGGGTAGTCTTGCATTTATTCCTGTTGGTGAGAGACTGCTTACATCAAATATTAGGCCTTGGCTAATCAGTTCGTGAGGTTAGATGTTTCGAAGCCCAGTCGGGTTCTAGCTTGTGTGGTTTCTCGGTCTTCTTTATATGATCGTATCAGAGAGCGTCATTATGACAACACACATTTGCTTGCCTTAAGGACACGGTTCAGCACGGCTATGCCAAGGAGGTTTCTATTGGGGATGATGGGGTGTTGTGGATGCAGGGTCAGATTTGTGTGCCCAATATGGTTGGGTTACGTGAGTTGATTCTCGAGGAGGCCCACAATTTGCGATATTCCAGTCATTCGGGTGCCGCAGAGATGTACTAGGACTTGAGGCAGCACTATTGGTGGAGGAGCATGAAGGAAGACATAGTGGAGTTTGTAGCTTAGTGCTTAAATTGTCAGTAGGTGAAGTACGAGCACCAGAGGCCGGGCGGTTTGCTTCAGAGGCATGAGATTCCTGAGTGGAAACGGGAGCGTATCACCATGGACTTCATAGTTGGGATCACACTGACTTTGAAGAAGTTTGATGGTATTTAGGTGATTATGGACCGGTTGACTAAGTCCATGCACTTTATTCTAGTTGGGATTACCTATTATTCGGAGCGGTTGGCTGAGAACTATATCCGCGAGATTGTTCGCCTTCATGGTGTGCCGGTGTCTATCATTTTAGACCGAGGCGCGCAGTTCACATCATAGTCTTGGAGAGCAATGCAACTAGAGTTAGGCACAAGAGTTGAGTTAAGTACAACATTCCACCCTCAGATGGACGGATAGTCCGAGCGCACCATTCAGATCTTGGAGAATATGCTACGCGCTTGTGCCATGGATTTCGGGTGTTCTTGGGATCAGTTTCTGCCGTTTGTAGAGTTTGGCTACAACAACAACTACCAATCGAGTATTTAGATGGCTCCGTATGAGGCTTTGTATGGGAGGTGGTGCCGGTCTCCGGTTGGTTGGTTTGAGCCGGGTGAGTCTAGGCTATTGGGTATTGACATGGTTCAAGATGCTTTGGAAAAGGTTAAGTTGATTCAGGATTGGCTTCGAACGGCACAATCCAGACAGAAGAGTTACGCCAATCGGAAGGTTCGCGATGTTTCCTACATGGTAGGGGAGAAGGTACTGCTCAGAGTTTCGCCCATGAATGGTGCTATGAGGTTCGGGAAGAAGGGCAAGTTGAGCTCTCGGTATTTTAGCCCTTTTAAGTACTTGCAAGGATTGGAGAGGTGGTTTACAAGCTTGCGCTGCTGCCTAGTCTATCAAGTGTTCATCCAGTTTTTCATTTTCCATGTGCCTGAAGTATTTTGGCGATCTGTCTCATATTTTGGACTTCAGCACGGTTCAATTAGATGGTGATTTGACTTATGATGTGGAGCCAGTGGCCATTTTCGATTGGCAGGTTCGGAAGTTGAGGTCAAAGAATATAGCTTCAGTGAAGGTGCATGGGAGAAGTCAGCCAGTCGGGGAGGCTACTTGGGAGATCGAGCGAGAGATGTGGAGCAGATATTCACACCTATTTGAGGCCCCAAGTATGATTCTCAACCTGTTCGTGGACAACTATTTGTTTAAGAGGTGGAGAATGTAACGACTAGGCCGGTCATTTTGAGTATTAAAGCTTCGTTCCCCAATTTATTGCTTATTTTATGCTCATTAGTTGTTATATGACTTGCCGCGGTGGTTGGTTTGGTTCCGGGGATGTTTCAAAATCGATTGGGACACTTAGTTTAAAGGTTGGGAGCCTAAGTAGGAAGAGTTAACCGGATGTTGACTTATTTGTAAATGGCTCCGAAATAGAGTTTTGATGGTTTCGATAGATTCGTATGGTGATTTGGACTTAGGATTGTGTCCGGATATTGATGTGGAGGTCCGTAGATGATTTTGGCTTGAATTGGAGAAAGTTGAAAAATGAAAGTTTGGAGAGTTGAGAAGTTTGATCGAGAGTTGGCTTTGTGGTTATCGGGCTTGGATTTTGGTTCCGGAAGTTAGAATAGGTCCGTTGTGTCATTTATGACTTTTTTGCAAAATTTGAGGTCAACCGGAGTTGGTTTGATAGGTTTCAGAGTCGATTGTAGAAGTTGGCAATACATTAGTTTAATTAGGCTTGAATTGTGGTGCGATTCGTGTTTCTGATGTTGATTGACGTTATTTGAGGCATCAACTAAGTGCGTATGATGTTTTGGGATGTGTTGGTATGTTTAGATGGTGTCGCGGGGGCCTGGGGAGTGATTCGGGTTGAAATCGAAATGAGTTTGGACTTGAGGAAATGCTGAAGTGCTTTAGGTCTAGTGAGATCGCACCTGCAAAGGATTTGGTCCCAGGTGCGCGGCCGCAGAAGTGAGTTTGGCATCGCAGGTGAGAAATTGTTGGGACTGAGGGGATGCGCAGGTGTGAGGTTTTGTTCGCATATGTGGGATCGCAGATGCGGGAAGTGGAGCACAGGTGCAATTTGGGCGAGGGGCAGGAGTTTCCGCAGAAGCGGAGAGGAGATCGCTGGTGCGACTCTGTAGATGCGAAGCCTGGTCCGCAGAAGCGATGGCAGGGGACCTTCATGGAATCCGCAGAAGCGAAACTTTTGGCCGCACCTGCGGGGCCACAAAAGAGGTTAAGTGAACCGCAGGTGCGAAGGAACTGGCAGTGTATTAATTCGAAGGGTTTTGAGATTTCTTCATTTTTGGACTTTGCAAGCTCGGATAGTTGCGATGTTTGAGAGGGGTTTCACTATATTTCAAGAGGTAAGCCACTTTTGATAATTGTTATTCATTAATATTGATTACCCATTGAATTTCCCACCTAGATTATGTATTTTTAAAGTGGAATTTGGGAATTTTTGGAGTAGGGACTGGAGAGTAAGATTTTGGGATTTGAGTGTCGATTTGTGGTCAGAATTGGGTTATTTTTGTATGGTTGGACTCGTTGTTGAATGAGTGTTTGAATTTTGTAAATTTTGTTGGATTCGCGAGGCAAGGGCTTGTTGGAGTAGAGATTTGCATGGTTTGAGGAACACTTCTAAACTTGGTTCTAAGGGTATGAATCCTTGATATACGTGTTATGTGGTTGGTGTTGAGGTGACGCACATGCTAGGTGACGGGCGTGTGGGCGTGCACCGTGGTAATATTGACTTGGTTGATTCCGTGGTACTGTGTAGTCATCAAACCTTGTTGCTATTCATGAAACTCCTACTTGTTAGAGTAATTGAGCTGCAATCCATGTTAGAAATCATGCTTAGACTATATGCTTGTTCTGTTGAGACTAATGGTAGGATATAATTATGTGTTTAAGTCGTTTATTGCACTCTAATTCACTGCACTTTATTTGTGTTTGAGCTTTAATTGGCAGTGTTTTGCACTTATTGCGTGTTTTATGCCTTGCAGGAGTGATTTCGAGCTATATAGATGTTGCGGAACTAATTCGAGCTATTTGGAGCTTTGATGTCTATGTAAAAGCCCAAGGAAATAAGCCGGGATCATGTTGGGGGGGTCGAGAACCAAGTCTGGACATCAAAAATCGAAGTTTGAACCGTACTCTGATAAAACCCCACTACCGCAGCACGTGGGGCGGCGCGTGGAGTGCCGTGACTGCCCAAACTCCTGCTGCCTGTCAAATTGTTAGCTCTATGGAAATCCCTATTAATGCCCCGCATGGCGCGTCGCTTCATGCGGCACGCCTATGCAATTTATACAGAGTGAAAATCCTATTTCGGCTAGGAGAAGGTGGTTTCGTCTGGGCCCGATCCTACTTGGTATAAATACATGGAAAAAGTTTTTTTTTCTGGATCTTTTGACGTACTTTAGACCTAAGGAAGCTAAGGAGGAGTTGGAGGAGCAAAAGCACAAGGTTTTCATCATTCCTTCCTCACTCAAGACCAGAGTTTGGATCGAATTTATGTTTTCCTATACTCTAATTTTATTTGTGATGACCTACTCCATATCTATGGAATAGTTCTCTTTAGGGTTTGATGAATTTGGTGTATTGATGATTGTTTGTGGATTATAACTCTAGTTTTATGTATTGAAGCGTTTTTTGGATGATTTAATTGTTGCATCTATATTCACTTGTTCATGTAATCGAGAGAGGCATAACTTGTGATATCTTTGCATTATATTGTTGGTTGAGTTCATAGATTCTTCTAAGTAATCAAAAGAGGCTAGTTGAGTCATTGATTAAACCTAGTTAGGACCTAAAGACCGATTCACTAACTTGCATATCTTCAGGTGCTTAAATTGGTTCATCTCGCGAGGTTGAGAGTTAATCGAGAGAGAAATTTTTGCTGAACGTGTGAACTAATAATTGAGTGAATTCGAGAAACTCACTTAAACATTAGAAGTGAATTATCAAGAGTTAGGTCCCAAACAATTATCTTGCACCTATCCTATCAAAACCCTATCTTCTCCCATTGATAACCTTCTTTGCTTATTCCTTATTTCAATTGTCATTAGTCAATACATTTAGATTCTTAGTTAATTTTTAGTTAGAAATCATATAAATCTCAATTGTTGATCATCTTGATAGCCGCCAAGCTAGAAACTACGTGAACACCGTTTAAATTCAATTCCTATGGAGACGATATTATGCTATGCTATATTTGATTAGCGAGCATAATTTTGGCGTGTGTTTCGAGCTCGTCAAATTTTGGCGCTGTTGCAGGGGATTGGAAATCAATAGTGTTTGAAATAGTTTGTAGTGCTAATTCAAAAATATTTTCTTTTTTAATTTTATTTTCTCTTTTTACGTTTGGTGTTTGTTGACTGTGCGCAGGTTACAGATTTAGATTGGTGCATGACTCGAGCTTCTGCAAAAGAAGTGCTACCATACGAACCCGAGATAGAAACACAACTACGACTGCTAAGGAAGGAAGGAGATCTCACTGAGACATCAGAAAAGGTTGGGCAATCCTCAACCAAAGAACTTATGGCTGGAAATGGTGAAGACATCAGAAAAGGTTGGGCAATCCTCAACCAAAGAACTTATGGCTGGAAACGGTGAGGATAATGTAGATTTGGATGCAAGTGAGGCAACCCAACAACGAGAAAAAGCTGCACCGGATGCTGATGAAGCAGCTATGAGAGATGCACAAGTTATCTATGAAGAAGAGAGGGGTCGGAGAATTGCTCAGAATCAACACTTGGCTGCAGCCTAGTTCGAAAATATAGCTCCCATGCATGGGAGATCACTAGGGGATTATGCTAGACCAGTCTAAAATCAAGGATTATCAAGTGTTAGACCGCCTCCAATTGCAGCTAATAATTTTGAGTTGAAGCAAGCTTGCTTCAAACCCTTCAGAATTGCTGTGTCTTCAAAGGGAAGTTGAACGAACATCCAAATACACATTTAATGGACTTCGAGGAGATTATGAACACCTTTCAATATAATGGTGTGTCACAAGTTGCAGTGTACTTAAGGGCATTCCCCTTCACACTCAAAGATGATGCAAAGCAGTGGCTTCGAAGCTTACCCACGAGATCGATTAGAACATGGGATGAGATGACCAGAAAATTTCTTGATAAACATTTCTCATCGGGAAAGACGGGCAAGTTTAGAAGAGAAATTCATAACTTCTACCTGAAAGAGACTGAAACTATTTTTGAAGCATGGCAGAGGTTTAAGGAGATTGTTAAAAAGTGTCAACATAGTGGAATTGAACTCTGGATGCAACTCCAGGACTTTTGGGATGGATTGACACTGGCCTCACATAGAACATTGAGCAATGCAGCTGGAGACCCTTTGATGAAGAAGACTCTAGAGGAGATAGTTACAATTCTTGATGAGTTGTCTGAAGATGCAAACAGTGACCCTCTGAGAGTGCTGAAAGAAGAAGATCAACTGGTATTCACTAAGTGGATGCTAATACATCTGTGCAAGTACAACTTGATGCTTTGGCTACATAAATACGAAAGCTAACCTTAGCCTCGATACAAAATGAGCCTCGCGCACTTGTGATATATGTAGAAGAGGACACCCTACTCATGAGTGTCAAGCTTCAACTGAGGAAGTGAATGCTGTGGGAAACTACAATTTCAATGCAATGGGTCAGAGGCACCCTGGATTTTCATGGAGTTCACTTGGAGGTACTGCGAATGCTTGGCAACGAAATAGCTCTAGACCCAAGGTACAAGGAGCTCCAGCATACCAAAATAAGCAAAGGCAGGAATTTAAGCCTCAACAGCCCATTCATTCTCGCATACAAGATCTCATGAAGGCCTTCATTCAGAAAACTGATGAGAGGCTGGACGCCCATGGAGCAACTATTAAAGAATTGGGCACATATTTTTGAAATCTGGAGAGACAGGTTGGGCAACTCGCAACAGTATTATTTGAGAGGGCTCCAGGAACTCTCCTTGCTGATATTGAGAGAAATCCCAAAGAACCAGTGAATACTTTAACCTTGAGACGTGGGCAAGTGTTGAAAGATCCTACCACGATCCAAAACGATGTGAAACTTGAAAAATAAAGTGGGGAGCAGCTGAAAAGTAATGAGGACAAGAAGAAGAAAGGCCTAATGAAAGCTGAGAAAAAGAAGAAGGGAAAAAGTTCGAGAAGGGAGAAGCATGAGGAAAGTGAGCATACGCCTGCTTTACCTTTCCCCCAAAAGCTATATAGAGAAAAGTTGGACAAGCAGTTTGGGAGATTTCTGGATTTGCTGAAACAGGTTCATGTAAGCTTACAATTTAAGGAAATGCTCTCACAAATACCTGCTTATGCAAAATTCTTGAAAGAGATCCTTACAAAGAAGAGGAAAATAGAGGAAACTTCAGTGGTCAAGCTCACAGACATTGCAACGCGATATTGCAAAGATAAAATCCCACAAAAGTGTGGAGATCCAGGGAGTTTTACTATACCTTGCTATGTAGGAACTATTCATTTTGATAAATCCTTATGTGATTCTGGTGCCTCAATTAATGTAATATCTCTATCTATTTACAGAAAACTAGAGAAGGAGATTGGAGAGATAAGGTTTGCACCAATATCTTTGTAGCTGGAAGACCAAATGACTATAATACCCGAGGGGATAGTGTAAGATATGTTAGTTCGGGTGGATAAGTTTGTATTTCCTGTGGATTTTATAGTGGTGAATATGGAGGAAAATAAGGAGGTCCCCCTTATCCTAAGAAGACCATTCTTAGCGAGGGGCAGAGTGAAACTAGATATACACGAGAGAAAACTCATGCTTAGAGTGGGTGAGGAGACTGGTACTTTTGAGATGAATGTAGCAAATAGGGCACAAAAGGACAAACCAGCTGTTAGTGTTGAGTGGAAAGTAAAGGGTCGAAAAGAGAAGGATGCAGTGAGCGAGAAAGATAAGTGTGGGATGTACCCAAAGAAGGCTGAGAAGAAGTTGTCTGCATGGATGTGTGCATTAGTTCGAAGATGAGGAATGGAGCTCGACTTCGACTCAGACCTCGGCTAAATGTTAAGGGAAGTTTCCTCTACCATATGCTTTTTAATTGTGTGTCATGGGACAGGCCGCAACTTAAAGTGTAAGATGGGGGATATGTTGTATGTATGTATGTATATTAGTTTTCTTTTTTTTAGTTGTAGTAGTTGGATTAAAAATTTAAAATTTTTGATTTTTCCCGACGATAGATATCATCGACAGGTTTCTTGAGGGATTAAGTCGAAAGAAAAAGACAAAAAGATTTTCGTTTGTAGGTAGTGTAGTAATTCCCCCTTGGTTTTTATTTGGGCCGCAGTTCTTTTCCAAGGGTTTTGTTTGAACCGGGTGTAGTTAGTTAGTTTTTAATATTTTTAGGAGTAGGACACCTTGTGTTGTGATTTTAATTGAAGGCAATATCTCTTAACTTTATTATACCTTGAGAATAGTAAGTGCTTTAGTTGTGACGCTTAGGCTCAGTTTTGACTCTTGTATAAGTACCTTAAAGTGTATGATCTTAACTTTTCTTAGCTGCTTTGACTAGAGTGTCTTGATTACCCGATCCTGAGTGAGTTATGTGCCATGTGTGTGTGAGGTTTTGTGTTATTCTGTGCATTGCATTTGATGTCTAGAACTTGGCCCTTGTATTTGCAAAGCGAAATAGTAGTTTTATTCAGTCGTGGAAGTGATATAGACATTTCTTTATTGATCCAGTTATATGCTTTTGCCCACCTAATTGCTATGTACCGTAGTTAACCCCTTTGAGCCTGTAATCCTGTTTCTTTGGCAACCATAGTACAAGCCCTACCCATTTGTTTGAATTGACCACCTATTTGAACCTTGTACTTCTCGTGAGCACTTGAATTTGTTAAGAACTTTATAGAAGTTGAAGTGTGGGGTGGTTGGTTTGGCTTTTGAGTGGAACTATTGAAATAAAGAGAAAGGTGCAATGTTTTGAAAAGGTAAGAGCCACTTGAATTGAAAAAGAAAGGAATAGAAATAAGTGTATGATTGTGAAAATTTTTCCTTGATATTGGTAACTTGATGTAATTGCGCTTAAAGAAGTAGGGAGTTAATGTATATGATGTGAAAGTGGAGTTATGGTTTGACATTTTGAATGGTTAATTGTATGTATTAAAGTGCTTAGGGAGGTGCAGTCAATCTTATATTCAAATGTATCCTACCCTATACCGCAGCCTACATTACAACCAACTAAAGTCCTACTTGATCCTTGACTGAATGAGCTCAATCAGTAGAGTAGTACACTACAAACAAGCCTATGGTACGTCTTTTGTAGCATATAAATGTTAATTCTGAGAGTGAGTGAATTCTTTTTATCTTGAGTTCTTAATTGTTCTTAAATTTGGTTGTGTGAGGAACTACTCTCTATTGTTTTGTGAGGGCACTTGATTCATGAAGGAAAGGTAATGTCGTTGACCTCAGTGTTAGAGTAAGTGAGCGGGTTGTGAAAAATGTGTGGTGCGGTTGAGTCAAATCTTGAGGCAAGGATGTTACGTTAGAGTGCTTAATCTGTTTTAGTTATTCTTGGTGTGAAGAGTTATTAGAGTTGTTGAAAAAGGTCGTGTCAATATGAAGTGTATTTTGATTGCTCGAGGACGAGAAATGATTTAAGTGTGGGGTGTTGATAGCAGGCTATAAATACGTATTTTAGTCGCTTATTGCACTCTAATTCACTGCACTTTATTTGTGTTTGAGCTTTAATTGGTAGAATTTTGCACTTATTGTGTGTTTTATGCCTTGTAGGAGTGATTCCGAGCTATGTAGATTTTGTGGAATTAATTCAAGCTATTTGCAGCTTTTAAGTCTGAGTAATAGCCCAAGGGATTAAGCCGGGATCGTGTTCGGGGGTCTAGGACCAAGTCTGGACATCAAAATCGAAATTTGAACCGTACTCTGAGAAAAGCCCATTGCCGCGGCGCATGGGGCGCTGCGGCTGCCCAAAATCCTACTGCCTATCAAATTGTTAGCTCTCTAGAAATCCCCACTAATGCCCTTTATGCGCGTCGCCCCATGCGGCGTGCCTATGCAATTTATACAGAGTGAAAATCCTATTTCGGCTAGGAGAAGGTGGTTTCGTCTTGGCCGACCCTACTTGGTATAAATACATGGAAAAACATTTGTTTCTTGATCTTTTGACATACTTTAGACCTAAGGGAGCTAAGGAGGAGTTGCAGGAGCAAAAGCACAAGGATTTCATATTTCTTTCCTCACTTAAGACTCGAGTTCTGATCAAATTTATGTTTCCTATACTCTAATTTTATTTGTGATGAATTACTCCATGTATATGGAGTAGTTCTATTTAGGGTTTGATGGATTTGGTGTATTGATGATTCTTTGTGTGTTATAACTCCAGTTCTATGTATTGAAGTGTTTTTGGATGATTAATTGTTGCATCTATATTCACTCGCTCATGTAATAGAGAGAGGCATAACTTGGGATATCTTTGCATTATATTGTTGATTGAGTTCATAGATTCTTCTAAGTAATCGAAAGAGGCTAGTTGAATCATTGATTAAACCTAGTTAGGAGAATAGTCGAAAGCGGTTTTCCTAAAGACCAATCCATATGCATTGCATATCTTCACGTGCTTAAATTGGTTCATCTCGCGAGGTTGAGACTTAATCGAGAGAGAAGTTTGCTGAACGTGTGAACTAATAATTGAGTGAATTCGAGAGACTCACTTAAACATTAAAAGTGAATTATCTCGAGTTAGATCCCAAACATTTATCTTGCACCTATCCTATCAAAACCCTATCTTTTCCCATTCATAACCTTCTTTGCTTATTCCTTGTTTTAATTGTCATTAGTCAATAGCTTTAGATTCTTAGTTAATTTTAGTTAGAAATCATATAAATCTCAATTGTTGATCATCTTGGATAGCCACCAGGCTAGAAACTACGAGAACACTGTTTAAATCCAATCCTTGCGGATACGATATTATACTATGCTACTCTCGATTAGCAAGCATAATTTAGGTGTGTGTTTCGAGTTTGTCAGGGACCCACGGAGGTCACTTCTGCTGTAGAATTATTTGCTTAAATTGTAATGATGTACTCAGTCACATCTATCATCTACATATCATATCTCAGTCTCTGTTTCCATTTATTGTTACATTAGATTATCATTGTTTGGGCTGATTGTCATGAGATTTGTGAGCCCGAGAGACCGGAGCGATTTATGACTGAGTGAGGTTGAGGACCTGATTGTGAGTGATATTTATGAGATCGGGCTGCACGTCGCAGCAAGCTTTATTGATTCATGCCATGATTGGCTTATATTAGCTCTTCAATAGGATCCGCCCGTTAAGAGTCTTACATACTAGTAATGAGCGCAGGTACCGATGAGTGCGAGTGCCGAGTGATTGAGAGTGCTGAGTGACTAGGAGTGCTTAGTGATTGGGAGTGCTTAGTGATTGAGTGTGTTGCTTGAAGATGAACACTCCGAGAGCATGGGCATATGACTTTATCACTATGTTGCATTACAGTTGACATGCATAGTTGACATGTAGATATCGAGTTGTGACATACCTCATATTAGTCATGCTTGCCATATTTTACCTGTGTTGTACTCAAATAGTTAGAAACTAGAAAAGCATGTCCACATTTCTGTACTGCTTACAAACTGATTATTGGATTTCTTTTCGAGTTATTAGTGGTATTATCTAGATTTGGACTGTACCTTTCTAAGCTCGTCACTTCTTTCAGCCTAAGGTTAGTCCTGTTACTTACTGAGTATATTAGGTCGGTTGTACTCATACTACACTCTGCACTTCGTGTGCAGATCCAAGTACTTCTGGACACGACGATTGCTAGATTTGGAGCTTCATCTTCTTGGAGACCTTTGAGGTAGCTGCTTTGGCGTCCGCAGACCTCGACTCTACTTCTTTCTAGTTTATTTAGCATTGTTCTATTTTTCTAGACTGTTGTAGTAGCAGTTTGACTGTGTTGACATTCTAGTAGCTCACGTACTTAGTGACACCC
Source organism: Nicotiana obtusifolia (assembly GCA_002018475.1). Classification (NCBI taxonomy): domain Eukaryota; kingdom Viridiplantae; phylum Streptophyta; class Magnoliopsida; order Solanales; family Solanaceae; genus Nicotiana; species Nicotiana obtusifolia. The sequence goes on from MCJB01042181.1 coordinate 66,891, forward strand.
GGATTTTGGGGCATTTTGTATTGAGTCGCGGTATTTTTTATTAGTTATGTATGAGGTTTTCCTACTGTTAAACTTGTTTCATTATGTTTTAATTCAAAAATGCGTAGTTATTGGTGATTGTCGGCTTGCCTAGTATTGTGATAGGCGCCATCACGACATGTGAGATTTTGGGTTGTGACACTGCTATGCTCAGTTCGTGGTAGTTCCAACCTGTGCTTTAGTGGGAGATAAGAATATGCCTTTTTCCGAAAAGTGAAATTTTACACATAAGTGTTTTCCTTTATCTTTTTATTTTGTCATCTTTTTCTTTCTTAGAATACTAACTTTCTCGCTCGTGTTTTCTTCTTTTTCAGCAATCATGAGAGTCTTTGATGAACTTTCTAACTTTCATGATTGAGTAGAAAAGATTTTATTTGCTGCTCCTATGGAGCAAAGATCTTGGAAGTTTCTATCCCAAATTTTTGTGAAAAGTCAAAAACCCACGGTATGTTACTTTATTTTACTGTAAATCCTTTTTATGCTTATTTTGAAATTCTTTTTGATTTTCAGGATTTGCAATCCATAGAGTACGTCCCACTCCCCCTCCTGCAGTTAGACTTGATGTCAATAGTGCTCAGGAGCGAACTTTGAATGTGTTCTCTTCGAAGAAGAAAAATAAAGAACTTGTCGCCTCTAATAAAGAGGAAGAAGATGAAGTCTCCTTAGTGAAGAGGCCTCGAGTCAGGAGGCGAGTCGTTTTTGATGATGAATCCAACGTCCCTCAGAACTAGCCTTCAGACTCAGTGCCTTTTCACTTGGTTTATGAGCTTTAAGATGTACCTTTGGAAATTTGAGAGGAAGAAGATGCTAAGGCTGCCTTGAATCCTCCTTCAAGTCTTGTTGAAAGACTTTTTGCTTAAGGATTTAAGGGTGAAGAGAAAGAATTTGGCTTAGTTTCTAAGGAGCCACCTCTTGCTACTCCTCCTATGAGTCCCGTTGCTCCGGTTGCTGCTCCTACTGCTGCTCCCGCTGCTGTCCCTCGAGATGAAGCTAGTCCATCCATTGGGAGTGGTATAAAACAAATTATGATCAAAGTCCTCGAGGGTATCACCTTGCTGAAGAAATCTTACCAAACCGCGGTTTGGTTCAAGCCTTTGATCAGCCCCCTCAAGAGGAAAAAACATAACTCCCACTCCTCTATTACTTTGATGAATGATGTAATTCATTCTGCTCATCAAGGTATTCCTTTCCTCTTTTACTTCTTTCATTTCTTCTTTCCTTAGGGTTATAACACATTTCTCTTCTCCTTTTTGCAACTTAACATGTCCAGAGCTAATGAGGAGATTAGCTTGGACTGAGCAACAAGTTGCAAAGTTAGGCACCGAAGCTGACAACTGGAAAGAACAATTCGAGAACCTTCAACTGGAGAAGGAAGTTTGGGCCGGTGAAAAAGAGAGAATAGAATAGTAAAAATTTAAACTTCAGGATGAAACAAATTCACATGATAAAGAAAGAAGAAACTAAAGTTTTCTAAATGTCCCATAGCCTCACGAATAATGTATAGATGTCTCCATACCGATCCGTAAGACTTTACTAGACATGCTCATGATTTGTACAATCCATGAACCTATAGCTATTATACCAACTTTGTCACGACTAGAAATCCCACCAGAGGTCGTGATGGCACCTAACATAAACATGATTGGTATGACAACATCCAACTCTGTCACACCCCAACTTATGTGAGGCATACCTGGCACCTGGTTCCATACTGGCCAGAGTGAACGGCTCTGTAATTCGTAACCACGGGACATAACCAAGCAAACATAAGCCCACTTGGCCGACTACATCGTACCATAAGCTACATGGGCGGACATGGCCACAACTTATAATGTGTTACTATAAGTGGGCAACCACAGTATCAGCGAGCAAGCGTACTTAAAACATGAATACATATAGGCCGTCAAGGCTTCTGACATGCTGTACATACTGAACCTGTATCTACAAAGCCTCTAAGAGTATCAGACATCAAAATATGGTCGGAATAGGACCCTACCCATAAGTATATATACACATAGGATAGTCTGATAACCTCTAGATTCGGCTATACTCCAGATGAAATGCAGCTTTGCCAATCCTCATCTAGATATCAACTCCGTCTATGATAAGAACTCGTCAAACTGGATACCTAAACCTGCAGGGATGAATACACTGCCCCAATAATGGGACATTAGTACAAAGAAATATACTAAGTATGTAAGGCAGATAACATATGAATAACTAAATTTAAACTAAACTGACATGTCTATGTGATATATTGAAAGTAATTTGGAGGGTCAATGAAATTCGAGAAGAATACTTACCTTATTCTGACTCGTAACATATCTACAGTATTGAATAACTCAACTTACGTTAGAAAGGATTTAGATGAAAAAGGAAGGCTATGTAGGCCGAGAACATCTAATGTCGTGACCCGTCTTATATACAACAAGTTCGCATTGTAAAATACCTGAACTGATAATAAAATAACTGGCAGCAACTGAGAGTCAAAGATGATTTGAAGATATGCTTACCTACTGATACTGACTTAATCTCTCAATATAGTAAGTAAAATAATTATCCGGCCATATAGGCTCGGTACGTGTAACTGCTTGGCTGTAGTAGACTTGCTCATAGGCACTCAGCCATACTAAGCTCGGTATCTAAATCACTACTCGTCCATTCTAGGCTCCCTCACAGGTGCTCAGCCATAGTAGGCTCGATATTGCCCAATAGGGATCTGACCATCGATTATAGTTCGGTGGTGGTGAAAATATTGTAATAGTGTACATATATAGACCCTCTACTCTCATGACTGAAAAAATACAATACTTAACTGAATATGAAGTAATTATGAGACTATGATAATGTACATAAATTTAGGAATAGGAACTTTTCTTTATGTCTCGTTATCAAATGCATGTAGTTATGGGGTCATGCCAAAATGAAGCAATGGTTTAGCCTTAATATACCTTATATCTGAATACTTACATCAGAAAGATCAAACATTTCTAGGGCTACACTGAAACATAAATTGGCACTTATGCGTTTCATAAGAGACCGTCTGTAAGGCTCACTCATAAACATGAATAACTAGTGGCTCGTACGCGTAACATAGTAGACATTCTTTACGTCTCCCAACAATCATGAAAAGTTGGTGGTTTGTATGTGTACCATAGTAGACCGTCTGTACAGATCACAATACCAAGTTATGGCTATGCGTGCAACTGAGACCATACATAAACAGCCTTCATTATTCACCTATGCATTCATAGATCGTCCATAGGGCTTATCTGTACACCTACGCATTCATAGACCGTCCATAGTGCTACACTGTACGCCTACACGTTCATATCCTTCATGCAGACATCATTCAATCATCAATGGAGAAACTCGTATTCATAAATATATGTCCGTGAGTAACTCGTTACAATAACCAATCCTTATTCCTTAGCCGCTTGCTACGTCATCCTTTGTATTCTATATTATTTAGCCGTAAAGAACATTATCGCACTTCTGTCCTTATTTCACATCACGACTGCTTTCTCGGGATTACATGATAATGTCTACTTATAGCTATGAGGCTACTCGTTATACATATTCATATTCATTCATCAATATGTAAAAAGAGTTGCGGATATTACGCTCTATCAGCTATATTCTTATTGCAAGTGTCACGACCCAAAATCCCAACCATGATCGTGATGGCGCCTCTCATGAAGACAAGGCCAGCCAATCCAAACTAAACTTCATTCAAACAGTTAAACAATATGAAAATAATATAAGTACGGTTTGATAATAGTAATTTGCGGAAAAATATAGTGAACCATCCATACTACAACCCGAACCGGGATGTCACAAAGTCATGAGCAACTAATGAAAATGCTAATAATAATATTACTATTACAATGTCTTGGCACAATTGTTTAAATAAAGTGGAAATAACAATATAAAGAGATACGGGGCTGCGGACGCTAACAGCTACCTCGTAATCTCCGAATCACCACTCTGACAGTAGTAGTCAATACCCCGGAGCGGAACCGGTAACGCCTGAATCTGCACGCATGGTGTAGGGAGTAATATGAGTACTTCCAACTCAGTGAGTAATACATATAAATAATGATTGAAAGTAAGAAAACACATAAGGCTTAGAGCAATCCACGATGAAACAGTAACAACATGTAAATATTCTAAACAAATAACATGAAGTAAATGAAAACAACACCACACACTAAATGCAATGCACGTCATGACTCTCGTGGCGGCGTGCCACCCGTTCCCTGGGTACCCAGCGCTCACTGTGGGGGGTTCAGTAGCGCAATATCTCGTGACGACGTGTCACCCGATCTAACATATCATATGCAAAGTCATTTAATTTTCAAAATTGAGTTTATGAAATGAATCAATTCAGTAACAAATATCCCTGAAGGGTTCACATAACCGGCGAGATGCCAAATAATACCCCTGAAGGGTTAACATAACCGGCGAGATGCCCAAATATGATTTAGCAAACATTGACAAATACCCCTGAAGAATCCACATAATCGGCGAGATGCCCAAATATGATGATATCAATAAGTTTCAATCAATCACGTAGATTTTTGTCCAAGTTTCTGTCTTAGTATGCGACCTCCACTGTCAAATATGCGGTTCGCATTGCAGGTTTGCGGTTCGCATTCTGGCTGCATTTTGGTCGCGAATCTTGCCCAGATTTCTGCTTGTGTTTGCGACCTCACTGTGAGATATGCGGTCCGCAATTGAGTTATGCGGTCCGCATTCTCACCTGGTTTTTCTGCAACTTTTACTTTTCCAATGATGGTTTAATCCGTTTAGCCATCCAAACTCACCCGAGGCCTCTGGAACCTCAACCAAACACGTCAACACATCCCATAACATTATTCAAACTTGTTCCAACCATCGGAACGCCCAAAAAAACCTCTCAACACCAAATTCGCGTTGGATTCAAGCCTAAGGATTTCAAAAATCCTCTAAGTCGCTCTTTTGATCTAAACCCAATCAAACCATGTCCTAATGACCTGAAATCTTACAAACAAGTCCTAATTCACATATCGAAGCTACAGCAACTTTCAGAATTCAATTTCGACTCTCGGATCAAAATCTCGCCTATCAACCGGAAATCGCCAAAATTCCAACTTCGCCAATTCAAGCCTAATTCCAGCCAATTCAAGCCTAAGGATTTCAAAAATTCTCTAAGTCGCTCTTTTGATCTAAACCCAATCAAACCATGTCCTAATGACCTGAAATCTTATGCAAAAGTCCTAATTCACATATCGAAGCTACAACAACTTTCAGAATTCAATTCTGACTCTCGGATCAAAATCTCGCCTATCAACCGGAAATCGCCAAAATTCCAACTTCGCCAATTCAAGCCTAATTCCACACTGGACCTTCAAAATCAATTCCGGTCGCACTCCTAAGTCATAAATCACCTCCCGAAGCTAACCGAATCGTCGGAATTCACATTCGAGCCTCCTAACTCATAGGTCAACATCCGGTTGACTTTTCCGATTTAACCCTTCTTGAAAGAGACTAAGTGTCTCATTTCTTACCAATTTCACTCCGAGCTCAACTACTCAACTTGGTTACGTAAAACACAGATAACGAAATATAATGTGACAGAAAATGGGGAAGACGGAGTGGTAAGCCACGAGACGACTAGCCAAGTCGTCACATTCTCCCCCTCTTAAACAAACGTTCGTCCTCGAACGAGTCAAGAAACATACCTGGAGTTTCAAATAGGTGAGGTTATCTGCTCCGCATCTCTTGCTCGGTTTCCCAGGTAGCCTCCTCCAATGACCGACCTCTCCATTGAACTTTCACTGAAGCTATCTCCTTGGACCTCAACTTCCGAACCTGACGATCAAAAATCGCCATTGGCTCCACCTCATAGGTCAAATTATCATCCAACTGAATCGTACTGAAGTCCAAAATATGAGACGGGTCCCCAATCTACTTTCGGAGCATAGAAACATGAAATACTAGGTGAACACTCGACAGACTGGGTGGCAAAGCAAGCTCATAAGCCACCTCCCCGATTCTCCGAAGCACCTCAAATGGCCAATGAACCGAGGACTCAGTTTCCCTTTCTTCCCGAATCTCATAACACTTTTCATGGGCGAAACTTTTAGCAAGACCTTCTCGCCAACTATGTAGGACACATCTCGAACCTTTCTATCGACATAACTCTTTTGCCTTGACTGTGCTGTACGGAGCCTCTCCTAGATTACCTTTACCTTTTCTAGAGCATCCCGGACCAAGTCAGTCCCCAATAGTCTAGCTTCAACGGGCTCGAACCAACCAACCGGAGATCTACATCGTATCCCATACGAAGCCTCATACGGAGCCAGAACTGCGAAGTGAACCGAGTACCTCTATCTGAAATGATAGAAACTGGAACACCATGCGGCGGGACAATCTCTCGGATATAAATCCTTGCCAACCGTTCTGAAGAATAGGTGGTACACACAGCAATGAAGTGTGCGGACTTGGTTAGCCGATCCACAATCACCCAAATAACATCGAACTTCTTCAAAGTCCGTGGGAGTCCAACAACAAAATCCATAGTGATCCGCTCCCATTTCCACTCGGGAATAGCTATCTGCTGAAGCAAACCACCCAGCCTCTGGTGTTCATACTTTAATTGCTGACAGTTGAGACACTGAGCTATGAATCCCACAATATCCTTCTTCATCCTTATCCACCAATAATGTTGCTTCAAATCCTGGTACATCTTTGCGGCACCCGGATGAATAGAATACCGTGAGCTATGCGCCTCCTCCAGAATCAACTCCCGTAGCCCATCCACATTGGGCACACAAATCCGGCCCTGCATCCTCAACACTCCATCATCGCCGATGGTCACATCTTTAGCATTATTAAGCTGGACTTTTTCCTTAAGGACAAGAAAATGGGGATCGTCATACTGACGCTCCCAGATGCGATCGTATAACGAAGACCGAGAAATCACGCAAGCCAATACTCGATTGGATTCCGAGATGTCTAATCTCACAAACCTATTGGCCAAGGTCTGGATATCGACTGCGAGAGGGCTCTCTCCAACTGGAATGTATGCCAAGCTCCCAATGCTCACTGCCTTTCGGCTCAAAGCATCGGCCACCATGTTGGCCTTTCCCTGATGGTATAATATAGTAATATCGTAATCCTTGAGCAATTCTAGCCATCGCCGCTGCCTCAAATTCAGATCCTTTTGCTTGAACAGATGTTGAAGGCTATGGTGATCAGTAAGTACCTCACAAGATACGCCATACAAGTAATGCCTCCAAATCTTTAAAGCATGAACTATGGCAGCCATCTCCAAATCATGCACGGGATAGTTCTTCTCATGAGGCTTCAACTGATGAGAAGCATAAGCAATAACTCTACCCTCCTGCATTAATACACAACCGATCCCAATTCTTGAGGCATCACAATATACGGTATACGAACACGAGGCTGACGGTAGCACCAATACTGGAGCTGTGGTCAAGGCTGTCTTGAGCTTCTGAAAGCTCTCCTCGCACTTGTCCGACCACACAAATGGAACAACCTTTTGAGTCAATTTGGTAAAGGGCGATGCGATGGATGAGAATCCCTGAACAAACCGACGATAATAGCCTGCCAACCCAAGAAAGCTACGAATCTCTGTGACCGAGGACGGTCTAGGCCAACTCTGAACCGCCTCTATCTTCTTTGGATCAACCTGAAT